>OAMK01000247.1:7373-17642 GCA_900205225.1 Saxicola maurus maurus
GGCCTTTCAGCTGCTGCCCATCCCTGTGCCCTCTGCAGCCCAGGCTGTCCTACGGTGTCCATGCCCTGCGCCTCTGTCCCTGCAGGCTGTCGTCATCCCCCGGCTGCCCCACCTCGCTGGCCCTTCCTGTGCTGACAGCTCTGCGTCCTGCCTGCCTCTGCCTGGCCACACAAAGCCTTGGCCTTGATACCAAAAGATTAAATTCAATTTTTACTGTGCTTATGAAATTTTATCACATGAACAAGGCATGCAGGGGCTGCTATCCCAGCAAGGATGGTTGGAGGAGAATAAGAAGACATCTGGCTTAAGGATGCAGTTATAGAAAAAACAACAACTGAACCTTGGAACTTGGTTTGGGATTTATGGAAATGGGTAAATTGCAATAGACATGTAGTGACTGAATATAAGCAACATACTTGTAGAATCATGTGTTGATAAAAAAATTAGGAATGTCCCATATTGGAGTTGAAGCCTGGAAGAATGAATCTATCTTTAACATGACATTTCTTAAGGAGTCTTATTCTCATGTTTCTGAGATTTGGTTACACCAAGGCCTCACAGAACCAAGGAGTCAACTGATACACTATGGAACCTCAAGAAGCAAAGGGGCCTTTTGACACTCTGGGAACTCATGTAACCAAAATCCATTTTGACAGAGGGGAACCACATGGAACCTATGGTCCCTTGTGACACTGCAGATCCAAGGAGACTATTGTGACACTGAGAAACTTCGTGGTACCAGAAGTCCATTGTGACAGAGAAAGGCCTCATGGAACCAAGGGGCCATTGTGACACTGTGGAACCTCCTGCAGCCATGGGTGCATTGTGACACTGCAGGGCCTCACAGAACCAAGGAGTCCATTGTCACACTGCAGAAAACTCACGGAACCACAGTGACCATGTTACAGGACCTCGAGGGACAAAGGGTCCATGGTGACACTGCAGAACTGTTGCTGAGAGTAGGAAAGCTCATGGAAGCAGAAGTCCATTGTGACCAAGGGGTCCATGGTGACACTGTGGATCCAAGGAGACCATTGTGACACTGAGGAACCTCGTGGAACCGAGGGCCCATTGTTAGACTGTGGGGACTCATGAAACCAAAGGTTCATTGTGACACTGCAGGGCTTCATGGAACAATGGAGAGTATTATGAAACAGAATCAGGGAATGAACAAGGTTGGAAAAGACCTTTGAGATCATTAAATCCAACCTATGACTAACATCACCTCATCAACTTAACCATGACTCTGAGTGCCATATCCAGGCTTTTTTAAAATGTCTCGAGATGTGGTGCCTGCACCACCTCCCTGGGCAGAAGATTCCAGTGCCAAATCACTCTTTCAGTGAAGAATTTTTTCCTGGTGTCAAATCTATACTACCTCTGGTTCATCTTAAGACTCTGTCCTCTCGTTCTCTCAGTGGTTGCCTGGGAGAAGAGACCAACCCCCACCTGACCACAACCTCTGTTAGTTGTAGAGAGTCTCACTGGAGACCATTGTAGCCACTGGGGCCATTGTAGCACGGCAGGGCCTCATGGAATCAAGGGGAGCACAGTGACAGTGTGGGGCTGCATGGGACAAAAGGGCCATTCTGACACTGTGGAACCAAGGAGATCTTTGTTACAGTACAGGGCATCATGGAACCAAGGAGGCCATTGTGACACAGCAGGGCCTCATGGAACTAAGGGCACAGGAATGACACTGTGAGCTCCAAGGGACCAAGGGGGCATTCTCACACTGCAGAACCAAAGAGATCATTGTGACACTATGGGTCATCATGGAACCAAGGGTCCATTGTGACACAGCACAGCCTCATGAAACCCTGGTGGCCACTTTGAGACCTCATGAAAGCAGAGGGCCATTGTGGCATTTCAGGGCATTTTGTCACAAGGGACTATACTGTGCTGTGGGGCTCAATGGAGCCAAGGGGCCATTGTGACACTGTGGGGTCTCATGGAATCAGTGCTCTATTTTAACACTGCAGGGCCTTATGGAGTCATGGAGGCTATTGTGACACTACAGGTGATGCCTTGGAGAAGCCACCTAGAAGGTTAAAAGAATAAAGTGGATACTTATTAAAGGCTTTTAGTAGACACACCTTGGGCTGTCAAAAGCCTCCCAGATGCTGCACCCAAGAAGGATGGTGATGATGAGTTTCTCAGATAGATATAAATTTGGTCAATTTACATATCAGGGGTTTATCCTATAGTTATAGCTTCAGGTAATAAAGGCATATTCCCCGAGTTTTTTACAACCCCCCCCCCATTCACATTTGTTTATAATTTTCAGAGTCTGAGGCTGTAGGTTATCCTTGAGGGTCAGAGAAATTCTTTCGTCTGACCAAAATGCAAAGACAATTAACGAACACTTTATATGGAGTTCAGAGTTACGCCCAAATGCAGAAGTGGATTTGAAAAGTATAAAGGCTAATATTTTATAGCTTTACAAACCTCATTGCACCGAGGGGCTACTGTGACACTTTGTGTCCCCATGGAACCAAGGAGTCCTTGCAAGCCTACAAGGCCTCATGGAAGAAAGAACCATTGTGACACTGTGGGATCTTTTTGTGCCAAAGGGGTGATTGTGTCACTGTGTGGAATCATTGAACCAAGGAGTCCATGGTGACACTACAGAGCCCCATGGAACTAAGGATTCATGTAACAGTGCTGGACCCCATGGAACCAAAGGTCCATTGTGACATTTCAGGGTCTCATGGAATCCTAGAGGTTGTGATGACACTTTGAGGCCTTCTTGGATTAAGGTGCTGTGAAAGGCATCATGCAATCAAGAAGACTCTTCTGCCGTTGTGAGTCCCCACTGAACCAAGGGTCTGTTGTGATACTGCAGCACCAAGGAGACCCCTACGACACTGCAAGGCCTCATGGGAAAAAAGAGACCTTTGTTACATTGAAACCCCATGGAAACAAAAGGCCATTGTGACACATCTGGGCCTCATGGAACCAAGGATCCAATATGACACAACCATTGTGACACTGCAGGGCCCCATGGAAACAAGGGAACAGGTGACAGGTCTGGTTGGCTTGGCCTGACTGGTCAAATTGCCCTTGGCATGTTGAAGGTCTCTTCTCATGTATTCCTGAAACACTGGGGCTCTGGGCTTTCCTCCAAAAGGAATAGAATTGTTCTTCTCATCCAGTCACCCATTGCCAAAATGGGATTCCAGTAAAAAAAATCGCAATATCCAGTGATTAATCCTATACAAAAGCTGCCATTACCAAGATGTCTGCCTCACCTTGTCTTCCTGAGGGCCAGCTCTCACCTGCCTTCAAACACTGGGGCTCAGTGCTTTCCTTGCTATGGAAAAGAACCATTCTTCTTCTCCAGGTGCCCATGGCCAAAACTGGGATTCCACCTCCAAAAATCCTACATTCAAATATTGCTCCTACACAAAAGTTTCCATTACAGACAGGTCTGGCTGGCCTTGGCCTCTGGTGGCTGCAGTTGATCCTTCCTGTGGAAACCATGGTGACACTGTGGGGCCCTCTGAAATGAAGGGATCCTTGTGACACTGTGGGACCCCCATGGAACCATGGAGACCATTGTGACATTGTGGGGACACCATGTCACCAAGGACATCACTGTGGCACTGCTGGGCCGCAGGGTCCCAAGGGGCCGGTGTGAAGCAGCAGGGCTTTGTGGAACCAAGAGACCATTGCTGCATTACAGGGCCTGGTGCAGCCAAAGGGCCGTTGTGACCCTGCAGGGCACCTTGGATCCATGGAGACCATTGTGGCACTGCAAAGGCCCATGGAATCATGGAGAACATTGTGACACTGTGGGGCCCCATGGAACCAAAGGCACATGGAATGGGTCTGGATGGTTTGGTCTCCTCGGGGACATGTGGCAGGTCTGGCTGACACTGGCATGTCAAGGGCTGACTGTCATCACCCACTGGAGCACTGGGGCTCTGTGCTTTTCTTTCTATGGAAAAGAACAATCCCTTTTCCCGGCTGCCCAAGGCTGAAATTGGTATCCCCTTAAAAAGTTCCCTATATGCAAGGCTTCTCCCAGCTAAAAGCTGCTAGAACAGACAGCTCTGGCTGCCTTGGCCTTTTCGGACTGTCTCTTATCTACCACCAAACACTGGGGCTCTGTGCTTTCCATCCAGTGGAGAACTGCCCTTCTTACCTAAGTGTCAATGGCCAAAACTGGGATTCAGCATCTAAAATTGCATCTATCCAAGGTTCGTGCCAAGACAAAAGTATCCAAGACACACAGGTCTGGCTTTCCTGTCCTCTGGTGATTTTTTTAGATTATGAGAAGAATGTTTGAATTTGGCAAAATGTTTGAGAGGGTCCAGAAATCACCTGAAATGAGGTTTGGAGGCTGCAAGGACATGGCCACTGTATAGGGACAAAGAATCTCTGTGCTCAGTGGAGTGGAGACTGAGGACAGCAGAGGAGAGGCCAACTGGACATGAGGAGAAAGGAATTTCTCTCCCAGGGCAGGGCTGTGGTGCAACACGTCCCTCAGAAGGAGTCTGGAGCAGCCCAAGGCTTTGTGTGTCCAGGCAGAGGCAGGCAGGACGCAGAGCTGTCAGCAAAGGAAGGGGCCAGCGAGGTGGGGCAGCCGGGGGATGACGACAGCCTGCAAGGACAGAGGCGCAGGGCATGGACACCGTAGGACAGCCTGGGCTGCAGAGGGCACAGGGATGGGCAGCAGCTGAAAGGCCCTGCCAGAGCCAACTGCTGCAGCACTTGGGCCATGGCTGCTGGCCCTAGGCCTGAGGCCAGCAGGGGACAAGTGAGCCTTGCTGTGCTGGGGCCTCATTGCCTCCTTGTCCCTGCTCAGCAGCCTGGCAGGGGCCGCCCCATGGTCCTGCCCTTGGCATACCTGAAAAACATCCAGGTCTTCTCAGCATCAGAGACACCTTTCCCTTTTTTTTCCCACTTATCATGAGTGCCTCCAGTGTTCTGCTCTAACTGGAACCTGGGGACTCTTTTCGAGTCCTGTCCCTCAGTGGGAGCCATTAAAACTTCAAGAAACTTTGGAGTTTGAATATGACTTTGTTTTCTTCAGAAGTTTTCCTTCAGCTCCCTCTCAGGGACTGATGTCCAGGGACTCAGCACTCTTGGAAAATGCCAGCTCTATAGAGATGAGGCAACTGAGAGGCATTTCAAAGATTTTATTCCATTATCAATCTTGTTGAAGGGTGAAACATAAGAGATGTAATACTCAAAGTCATTCTATCAGAAGCCAACTTATTTTCTGGTTACAATAAAATAATATACAATAAAATAATATACAATGTTATAATAAATAGTAACTTTTGCACCACAATGCTGCTAATACTTGTAACATCAATCACTTATTATTTTATCCCACATTGTCTTGCCACAATGCATCTTTCACAGTTCTGATTCTCCAGAATATCAGGTCTTTTTGCAAGGCTATGGTTTGAAATTTATTTCTAGTCCAATCTCCCTCTCAACAATGTTTTCTCTATTCCCTTCTTTCTAAGTCAGTACACCTTATCTCATAGTTTGCATACACATCTACATGTGTACACATGTGTGAGCTTTCAGTCAGGCTTTGAGAATGCTTTACAACTCCATTTTTCAAAAATATCAATCACAGAATGCTGCAATCACCTCTGCTCTGAAAAGAAGAGTAATAAAATACACCCTTTAAAATAGGAATGGATATTTCTAAGAGGCTCTTTGACATATTTCTCCATAACTGGAGCTGAAAACCTTCCAAATGAACTGCACTAGACCAGAAGGAAATCAAGGCAGGACAGTGGTTTGCTAGGAAGCCTCTCAAGAATTCAATCATAATCGAACTCCAAAGTTTCTAATGCTATTCATGTCCCACTGAGGGACACAACTGAGAAAAGTGTCCCCAGGATCCAGTTAGAGCAGGAAATTGGAGGCAGAGATGACAATGGTGTGTGGAAAATGCAGGCATGGAGAGCTCTCAGGGCCTTGTGCATACAGGCTCAGAGACAGAGATGGATCCAAAGCTTGATCTAAGATCTTGGAGAAGGCTTGGAGAATTGGAGCATTAAAAGTAAAATAGATCATAAAAGAAGAATGTAAGTTTGTTGTTTATGTAGAAATGTGTTTTAAGTAAACAGAAACATGTATTATGAAAGCAAAGCAATATGTTAATTAAGATAGTGAAAGATTTAGAAGTTTAGCAATAGAAGCTGCTATAAAGTTAGTTAGAAGCTTAAGATGTATCAATACGGGTTTTTGAAGTGTTATATAATTGTTTGTAAAATGACATATTGTAGCAAAGCCATGAGGAGCAAAGCAATTAATGATAAGTGTAAAGAGACACTAGTGAATTTCATAGAAGTATTGGATTGGCTAAAAAACTAACATAAGGCCTTGTAACCAAGAATGAGGTGGCTTCTGATATTATGGCATTGGATGTAACACTTTAATATCTCACGCTTCTATGAGACTGATCCAGTAAAGCAATAAACCATCTTTTACAATGTCTGAGTTGCCCATCTTTTGTAATAATAATCTTCTAATAGGCATATTTTAGATATCAAATCTGCCAAATGAATTCACTAGGCATGTAGGGACACCAAGTTTACTGCATTAAAGTCAGTGGGGATTTTGGGACATCACATTTACTCTATTGAAATCAATAAGGATTTAGGGTAAACAGGTCTACCAATAAAATCAAATGGGATTTTGCAGAAATTTGGGGCTACAATGGGGAAATTTGGGTAAATTTGAGGAAAATGTTTGGCTGAATTTTGGGAATTTCCACTCCAGCATCGAGGTGCTGATGCTTTGGAAGTCTCGGATGAATTCCTGGAAGCCAGCCCCGAATCCCTGATCCCACACCTGTGGCCCGTGCTGGAGCTGTGTCTCTAGGTAAGCCCAAAACTCTCCATTTTCAACCCAAAATCTTAGAGTTCCAAGCCCAAAATTGGGATTTTTAGCACAAAAAATGTTGGGACATAGGGTCTACCCATTGAATTAGAAGATGATTGAGGGACACCAATCTACCCTACTGAAGTCATTTGGAGTTTGAGGAACACTGGATTTACCCATTTGAAGTCAATGTGGATTTAGTGACACCAGGTCTATCCCTTAGTAGGGCTTGTCCAGGAAGGGTTACTGGTTAAACTGGGAGCACTGGGAGCAGCTAATGGGGGACACTAGGGTTACTGAGAGCACTGGGGCATAAGTGGGACCACTGGGAAATAAATGGGGATAAGCAGGACTCTGGGTCTGCCCCACTGAAGTCAATAAGAATTTAAGGACACCAGGTCTACCCATTACAGGCAATGGGGATTTAGGGACATTAGGTTTATCCTGTCAAAGCAATGAGGACTTGGGGACATCAGTTTGGGAGGGCTCCAGGGGTTTCAGGTGATCCACATGTTCAAGGGATACCCAGGTTATCCAGGTGAGTTTTGGGGGTACCCAGGNGTTGTGTTGGGGGCAACAACTTCACCAGCATAGATGCATGATAGTGTGGCTGTATTAATAGAAGGACAAGTGTGATGGTTTGCCAGGACATCCTTTAATCCATGTGAAGCAGTGTCCAAAAGTGATGTTATCCAAGGATAGGCAGGACCCAAATACCAGGGTCAGGGGACCGAGTTCACAATTCATAGGGAATAGCTGAGGGCAAAGGTCCAACCCTGAAGTACTTGACCTTTGATGGCAAAAGCTCTCAGATCAACTGATAATTAGGGCTAGGAAGAGGATTTACTTTGGAATATGCTAATTACCATCTTCACAGTACCCAGTTTGCCAGGTTCTCAGGTTTATGTCTCCAATTTCAGTTGATTCAATTACCACAGAGGCCCGTGGAGATGGTCAGTAGTGAGTGGTCAATGTGGTCATTTGGGGTGGTCAGTGAGTTTGGTCAGTTTGGGTGGTCAGTGCAGTGTGGTCAATGGGGTGTGATCACTGGTTGTGGGCAATGGGTGTGGGGAGTGGGGTGTGCTCAGTGGGTGTGCTCAGTGGTCTGTGGTTATTGGGGTAAGGTCACCNGAGGGGGTTTGTGAGTGTGGTCAGCAAGTGTGGTCACTGGCTGTGGTCAGTGGGAGTGGTCAGTGAATGTGGTCAGTTGGGTGGGAGTTGTCTGTTGGGTGCTCAGGGGGTGTGGTTGTTGGTGTGGTCAGTGGTGGTAGTCAGTGGGTGTGAGCAGTGCAGAGTGGTCATTGGGGGTGGTCAGTGGGTGTGAGCAGTGGGTGTGGTGGGTGGATGTGGCCCCATAGAACTGAGAAGTGACACTACAGGGCTCCATGGATCTAAACATTCATGTAACAGTGCAGGACCCCATGGAACCAAAGGTCCATTGTGACACTGCAGGGCCTCGTGGAATCCTGGAGGCCATGATGACACTTTGAGGCCTCATTGAATCAAGGGGCCCTGCAGGCCCTTGTGGAACCAAGGAGAACTTCTACCATTGTGAGTCCCTATGGAGCCAAGGGTTCATTGTGATACTACAGCACCAAGAAAACCCCTGTGACACTGCAAGGCCTCATGGGAGCAAGGGACCATTCTGAAACTTTGGAGCCCAATGGAAAAAGAGGCCAGTGTGACACATTTGGGCCTCATGGAACCAAGGACCCAATATGACACAACCATTGTGACACTGCAGGGCCCTGTGGAAACAATGGGATGCTGTGGCACTGCAGGGCCCCATGTATCCAAGGGAACAGGTAGCAGGTCTGGTTGGCTTGGTCTGACTGGTCCAACTGTCCTTGGCATGTCGAGGGTCTCTTCTCATGTGCCCCTTAAACACTGAGGCTCTTGGTTTTCCTTCAAATGAAAAAGAACTGTCCCTTTTGAGCAGGCACTCATGGGTAAAATTTATACTTTTCGTCCAAAATTCATATCCTCAAGAGTTTTTCCCAGACAAAAGTGGCCAGGACACACAGGTCTGGCTGCCCTTGGCTTCTGATGGTCACTTTCATTCTGCCCTGAAACACTGGGGCTCTGTGCTTTCCTTCTTGTGGAAATGAATCATATTTCTTCTCCAAGTGCCCATGGCCAAAATTGGGATTCCACCACCAAAATCTTATGTCAAAAGACTGCCCCTGCACAAAAGCTGCCATTACACTCAGGTCTGGCTGGCCTTGGCCTCCTGAGGGCCGACTCTCACCTGCCTTCCAAATACAGGGGCTGCGTGCTTTTCTTTCTATGCAAAAGTACTGGCCTTCTCCTCCCAGCAAAAAGGGCTGAAACTGGGATTCCACATTCAAAGTTACCATCCATCCAAGGGCCACTCCCAGAAAAACCTGCCAGGACAGACAGGTCATTCTGGCCTTGGCCTCTGGTAGCTGCAGTTCATCAGTCCCTGTGAATTACCAAAATATGAGTTTTGGTCTAATACCGATACTCAACTGTGATGGACAAAAGACTCTCTAACAATTTAAAGTTAGAAAGTGAATGTTTATTCAGCGCTGGGCAGCAGTGTGAGGTAATCCTCTAATACGCACTGCCAAATCACAGGTAGATCACAAAGTCTATTTATTAGCAAAGGATTCAAACAAATACATATTCATAATACAGTCCCTCCCATCCCCCACTTGCTATGATAATTAGCTTGAATAACTCTTAAGCATGCGTGATTGACTTCTTTAATTAAGTCTGGGGTCGTTTTTGTGGGGAGGGGTCTTAAAAGGAGGAAATAAGGCGAGTCTTCCTCACCCTAAACAGCAGGACAGCAGGGCATCACCCCACATCACTGTGACCTGGGAAGACAAAAACCATCACTCCAAATGTCTGCTTCTCCTCTTTCTTCCCAGGCATTCGGCCCTGCCAGTGGGGTATTCTGCTGGGTGCAACAGGGAAAAGGAAACCACTGTGACCCTGTAGGTAACATGGAACCAAACACCCATTGTGACACTACAGAACCTCACGGAACCAAGGAAATCCCTGTGACACTGTGGGGTTTAATGAAACCAAGAGTTCATTGTGACACAGAGAGGCCACGGGAAGCGAANGAACCNTTGTGACGCTGCTGATCCAAGGAGACCATTGTGACATTGGGGGAAACTCATGGAACCAAAGGTCCACTGTGACATTGTGGGGCCTCATGAAACCTGTGGGCCATTGTGACACTGCATGGCCTTGTGGAACCAAGGAGACCATGGTGACACTGTGGGGCCAAATGGAACCAAGGATTCCATTTTGACACTCAAGAACTCATGGAACCAAGGGTCTATTGTGACACTAAGAAGACCATTGTTGAGAGTACAGAACCTCAAGGAACCAAAAGTCAATGAGACAGATAAAGGTCTCATGCAACCAAAAATATCATTGTGACAC
>OAMK01000018.1:105865-118235 GCA_900205225.1 Saxicola maurus maurus
CCAGGCTCAGCCCTTGCAGGCTGCTCACCAAGTTTTGGGTCCCTGGGACCTGCCTGGCTCCAGAGCTCCTGACCAATTTCACAGCAAACCTGATTAAGCTGTTAAAGTGCAGATCACTCCTGACAGTAAATTAATTCTTAATCCAAGTCCTGCTCTGCTCCACATTGGGAGCCTTTTGCCAGGAGGCCAGTGGCTTGAAAATGGGTAATTAAATTCTGCTGTAAATACATTTTTGTCTACCCTTCTGCTTGCAGGAGCTGGCAAACAAGCCTGAGCCATTAATTAATACCTGTAATTTGGTTTAGTTGGAAGAAGCCCTGCTCCTGTCAGATTCTGAAATGCAAACCAAGGTTATGAAGTTGGGAGTAAGTGAAAGATAAAGGAGACTGACCAAAATGTATTCATAAGAGAATCTGTTCCTGTTTTTCTCCATACAAATGTCATGTAGTTTGCAAATTTGGAAATAGTTTGATCTGAAGTCAATGTAGAAAAAAAAAATTTAAGGCCCTAAACATAAGAAAAATAAAAACAGTGAGAAGATTATTCTGGGCATTTTTCATTCATGTGATCAGTCTCTGAGGACCCAGCTTTGCAGTTCAGCAGNTAATTTTTGCATTAAATATTGGACGTGGAGCTGAGCATTTGCTGCCCTGAGGTTTCCATGGTTTGCATTTGAAGCAAGAAGTGCTGGTCACAGTTTGCTTCAGAAGGAAACCAGAACCCTGTTTGCTTATTCTGTAGTTCTGAACCAAATTCAGCTTTCCCATCTTTTTTCCGTTTCCTTGAAGACCAGACCGTTTGGCAGTTGTGATCTGGCTCCTTTTTTAGGGTTAAATAGCTGCTAATTGTCATTAAGGACAGCAGCTCTCTGTGCAGAACAGCACTCNGGGATTTCCAGCCCTGAGATTGCTCTGGGTGCACACACAGGTGTCCTGTGCAGGTTTCAAGCCCTCACCCTGAGATTTGCTGCTTTGCTTTCCAACCTCATTAAAAATTTAACCCTGACTCCAGCTGAGGCACTTTGTCATTTGGAGGGCAGTGTAAATGTTAATAATTCAAAGCAATTAAAAAACGTGTTAAAAGTCATGCAGTGTTCATGGGCTGGCTGGGTGAATAACAGATGTCTTCTGGATTTTCCATAGCTCCAAACTGTTGGTAAGCCGAGGATGGGTTCAGTTTTAGTGGCAGCCTGAGGTTTGCAATGTTTTNACATCTCCCTGCCCAGGGGCACAAGCTGAGGTGAGAATGTCCCTCCTGCTGTGTCCTGGGGCTGGCACTGCTGTCCCTGAAGGGACAGGGACACTCCAGAGAATATCTGACACTGTTCAGCCCAGCTTTACCTTGAAGGAGAGGAATTCTCTCTTGGCTCTTCACTTCCCAGGGGGAAATGCTGGGAATGCTCTGGGGCTGCTGGCTGATTTCCTCGTGTCCCTGCCATGTCTGTGTGCCACAAAATTCTGCTTTTATATCTGTGTGCCATGTAAATTCTGCTTTTAGATCTGTGTGCCATGTAAATTCTGCTTTTAGATCTGTGTGCCATGTAAATTCTGCTTTTAGATCTGTGTGCCATGTAAATTCTGCTTTTCTTTCTGTGTGCCCCATAATTCTACTTTTCTATCTGTGTTCCATGTAAACTCTGCTTTCATATCTGTGTGCCACAAAATTCTGCTTTTATATCTGTGTGCCCCATAATTCTGCTTTTCTATCTGTGTGCCATGTAATTCTGCTTTTCTGTGTGCCACAAAATTCTGTTTTTAGATCTGTGTGCCATGTAAATTCTGCTTTTCTGTGTGCCATGTAAATTCTGTTTTTCTATCTGTGCCACATAATTCTGTTTTTAGATCTATGTGCCATGTAATTCTGCTTTTATATCTGTATGCCATGTAAATTCTGCTTTTCTATCTGTGTGCCACAAAATTCTGTTTTTCTATCTGTGTGCCACAAAATTCTGTTTTTCTATCTGTGTGCCACAAAATTCTGTTTTTCTATCTGTGTGCCACATAATTCTGTTTTTCTATCTGTGCCATGTAAATTCTGCTTTGGTGCCTGCCCTGCAAGCCCTGCCAGCCTCAGCCTGGTGAGCATGAGAGGAGAACAGGAGAATCAAACTGACTGTGGTGGCTCTTTGCAGGGAACTGCAATTTGTGTGTTTCTCCTTGGTGGGTAACTGAGGGAACAAATCTACTTTTGCAAAACATCACCAATACAGAAAATTACTGTGAGTTTCTCCCACCCCATTTCCCTTTGCTGCTGCATCAGCAGGAGGGTTTTGGAGGCTTTTGGGCTTTTTGATTTCAATTTTGGATTTTAATTTCAGTTCTATTTCTTGGATTTTAGCCCTGTGAGTGTCTTGTCACATGAACCAGTTTGGATTGACAGATGAGCTGGGCCATTGCCTGTGCAAGATCTCCCCTGTTCAGATCCTGGAAATAATTTTCCTGAAATAGGACTGTGTCCTTATCTGTAAAGGGAAGAAGGCTGCAGTCCTCCCATGTAGCAGCATTTTTAGCACATTACCATATAATTAACTTCAAAACCAAGACAACCCCTGGAGTGTGAGTGGGAAATCTCTACCTTGGGGGAAGGTAACACCACATTTAGTAACCTGGAAGAGCAGCCAGGGAGGCCCTGGAAAATCTGTGTTGGAGCTTGGTTAGGTAGCTGAGCACTGGGGTTTGCTAATTTAGAAATTCCCATCAGCCCTGTCCTCAGTGCTGGTTCCTCTGTCAGGCGTCCACCAGTCCTGTCCTTCACACCTGGTGGTTCCAGAGCACTGGGGGGCAGGAGGAGGGAGCTGGGGCAGGCAGCAGCTGCAGGTCCTGCTGCAGGTTCTGCTGCAGCTGTGCAGGGCTGGGGTATCTCCAGTGCAGGGAAGGTTCTGCTGCAGGTTCTGCTGCAGGTTCTGCTGTCCCCCAGCTGCAGCTGCAGGTCCTGCTGCAGGTTCTGCTGCAGCTGTGCAGGGCTGGGGTATCTCCAGTGCAGGGAAGGTTCTGCTGTCTCCCTGCTGCAGGTTCTGCTGCAAGTTCTGCTGTCTCCCAGCTGCAGGTGCAGGTTCTGGTGCAGGTTCTGGTGCAGGTTCTGCTGCAGCTGTGCAGGGCTGGGATGTCTCCCAGGTGCAGGGAAGGTTCTGCTGCAGGTTCTGGTGCAGCTGAGCAGGGCAGGGGTATCTCCCAGTGCAGCTGCAGGTTCTGGTGCAGGTCCTGCTGCAGCTCCNCAGGTGCAGGGAAGGTTCTGGTGCAGGTTCTGCTGCAGCTCCTGCTGTCCCCCAGCTGCAGCTGCAGGTTCTGGTGCAGGTTCTGCTGTCCCCCAGCTGCAGGTGCAGGTTCTGCTGCAGGTCCTGGTGCAGCTCCTGCTGTCCCCAGCCACATGCAGTCCTGCAGGTTCAGGTTCTCCTGCAGGTTCTGGTGCAGCTGAGCAGGGCAAGGGTATCTCCCAGTGCAGCTGCAGGTTCTGATGCAGGTTCTGCTGTCCCCCAGCTGCAGATGCAGGTTCTGGTGCAGGTTCTCCTGCAGGTTCTGGTGCAGCTGAGCAGGGCAGGGGTATCTCCCAGTGCAGCTGCAGGTTCTGGTGCAGGTTCTGCTGTCCCCCAGCTGCAGCTGCAGGTCCTGCTGCAGGTTCTGCTGCAGGTTCTGGTGCAGCTGAGCAGGGCAGGGGTATCTCCAGTGCAGCTGCAGGTTCTGGTGCAGGTTCTGCTGCAGCTCCTGCTGTCCCCAGCCACATGCAGTCCTGCAGGGCAGCAGGGCTCTGCAGGGAAGGCTCAGCCCTGCTGGTGAGAGGGGCACAGACAGGAATTGCCATGTGGAGCTGCCCTGCACTCCAGGGCTGCCTGGGAGCAAACAGCAAGAACAGAGCAGGATGGTTATTCCTGCCAGTGAGTAACAGCTTCAATGTTTTCCTTTCCCATTTTCTGCCCCCACATCCCTGTTGGAGTGTTTCCTTTAGAATATGGCAATAACAGTGTCTCAGGTAGGTTGCACTCAAGTGACATTAATGTCTCCATCCTGAGCAGGCTGACAGATCAGAGCCTGGCTGAGCTGGTAGAACACATGCAGAGATCTGNGAAGAAAAATCAGCTTTCCTCCCAGTCTGCAAACCTGCAGAGAGAGGAGTAC
The DNA here is from genome assembly GCA_900205225.1 of Saxicola maurus maurus. Classification (NCBI taxonomy): domain Eukaryota; kingdom Metazoa; phylum Chordata; class Aves; order Passeriformes; family Muscicapidae; genus Saxicola; species Saxicola maurus. The sequence continues at coordinate 109,978 of OAMK01000018.1, forward strand.
TGACAAAAGCTACTGCTGGACAAAACAATGGTTTTTAGAAGGCTGCTGTCCTGGCTCAGCTTTGCAANGAGAAGCTGTTCTGTGCCTGTGTGTGGAACTGAGGGTGAGCCATCAGCTTTCCCAGAGCAAAAGGAAAACCCTCCCTTGCTCCAGTACTGTCTGTTCTTTTGAAGAATGTCTGATTAAAAACCAGTGAAATTCAGGTCTCATTAACTTACCTTTCTCCCCAGCTTTGGAAATGGTCAGTGCTGTGCTACTGCAGTGCACCAGCACTGCTTTCTCTGCTCATGCTTTTGAAATGTGAGAGATTTTGTGGCATTCTGAATTTGGGAGTTTGGGCCATACTTTAAATGTAACCTCTCCTTTGCCTAGTCTTGAAAAATCCACTGGCATCCTCTAGAAGTTTAGAATAGAGGAGGTTTTAAAGATTCTCCTTCCTGAGGACACAGATGAAGTTCCATGTTAACAAATGCCAAGAACAAGGAGGGATGTTCCCCTTCTTTCAGGCCTGAGCTCCTGTGTGGGGTCACTTGTGACTCCCCTGCAATAGAAATACTCCAGCAGAAAATCAGATTGCTGTGATTGTTGTCCTGAGCAAAGCAAGGTTTGTTACTCTGGTATTTCTCCCCTTTTCTCTGCTTTAGGATGAATTTCAGTCAGAGGAGATTGGAGTCACTCCCCAAAACTGAGGGAGAAAAGAAGTGATTGGGTTAATCTGGTAGGGAGTTTTAGGCACATACTAATGACCCAATTAAAGATCTTAACTTTTCAGGATTTACTATTTGCAGGGGGCTGGGGTTAATCCAGATGAATGACACTCAAATGGTCCTTAGGTAGATCCTAATACCAAAATTTCTAGTGGAGCTAAAAGAAACTCAGCCTGCTCTGTGCAATTCTCCCTGTTTCCCCCTGGGTCTCTGTGAGCACTTACAGATATTTAGGGCAGCTTTGGTCTCTGGGTTTTTGGTTTGCCCTTTTCTCCCCTGGCAGGATTGGTGCCAAGTTTGAAGAAGTGTGAAATCATGATTTAAATGTGGAATGTGTCTGGCACTGAATTTTTGGCTCTGTAGTAATTCACAGAGTGTCAGATAGATGAGATGGGTCTGATATCACCACTGGACTTGGTGAGTGCCTGCAGACCAGGACTGGCACCAAATACCTGCCTGGGGATTTGCAGGGGGTTGGAATCCCACCTTGGGCTGTCAGAAATGTAATTTCAAACTGTTCCTTGCCAGCTGGTTTGCTTGGTTGTTCACTCCAGCCTCTTTCAGGCTTTAGAACTGGGAATTCAGTCCTCTGCAATTCNTGAAATCCAAGTCTTGGTGCTGCCAGGATCCAGGCTGGCAGTCTGGAACCAGAACCTTCCCTCCTTTCATTTGCACAAAGCAGTTCAAAATGTCAGCTTTTTGTTCAGGACTCTAATAAAAGCACAGCTGGGAGAGTCAGAATCCTCCACAAAAAGAAATATTGCCCAGGAGAAGGGAGTGGTTTTGTTTGTGGTATCTGAGCACTGGCTGCTGTTGTTTGGGTTGTGTTGAGGAGCAGGAAACAGAGAACAGCCACAGTGGGATTGCTCAGCTTCATTTCCCAAATTTCACTGAAGTCTGGATTGGTGTTTAGAATGAGGACTTGCCTAGAGGAAATTATTTTTTCAGTGTACATTTCACTGGGCAGCAAAGCAATTACTTCCTAAATTTAGAAATTATTCTCTACTACATTCTAGCACGATTAGACAAGTTTTGGCATTTGGGCAACTTTCAGCACACATTCTGCACATAAGAAGAANTAATGCCATGAGACAATCTGGCAGAGAGAAAATGTTCAGAACTTGGATTTCTTTCCAGGCTGTGTGGGGATTTCCATGGCAGAATTTTGGAGCNCTTGAAAACTGTAGGAGAATTTCTTTACATGCAGGTTTGTCCAGAAGGAAAAGAATTTATTATACATCTAATTCAAATGAATAATAGTGATTTATTTCTAGTTCTTCTGTCCATTCTCCACCATTTGCTGGCATTATTTGTGAAAGGAGGAAATGTGTGAGGACTCCTGGCTGTAGTGCTGGAAAGGGGAAGCAGAAGGGAAAATAAATTATCTTTTGTTTAAATATCACTTTTAGCCTTCACAAGTTGTTCCAGATCAAATCTTTTCTTTGAGAACTGGCCAAAAATAGGCAGGAAGAATAATCCCCTGAAGTGTGATAAGTATTATCATCAGAAATCAATCTGAGAAATAATTTCCGTGATTAAATGTAGCGTAAATTGAAGGAGAAGAAAATGTGATTAAATCAGGCATGGGGAGAAAGCCTGCAACAACTTTTGCACAGAATTCAATTTGGTGTTAATTTGCTGGGAGCTTGGAAAACAGAACAACAGCAAACCACTAATGGAGGGGAAGGATGGCTGGTGAGGGAAATGCAGATTTAGGAGGGACTCCAAAGCCCCTCATTGATTGGGGAAGGGAAATTCAGGGCTGGGGCTGCATTCACACCCTGCACTCAGAGCTTTCAGTCTCCTGTGGAGGGGAAACACTGAGCTTCACCTGCAGGTTGCCATGGCAGGTGTTTTGTCACTGGCACAGGGATCTGTCTGTTGCAGGCAGGTGTCATTCTTTAGCTGGAAAAAAAGAGTCAATGATGTGAAATTAATGTTTTAGAAAACTCCATAAGTGTGCAGCCAGCTGGGGCTATCTTAAATTTTCCCTTTCACCCTTCCTTTGGCTGATTGCATCAGAGGGATTTGGGGAAGCTCAGTTCCATTCCAGCCCAGTGCCAGGCTGGGGAGATTCCATCTCCAGAAAAGAAGAGTTTGGAATAATTTCTCTGCCTTCCCTNTCAGGTGCAGACAGATCTCCTGTCAGATTGTTTTCCATGAGGTTCTCTGACAGCCATCAAATGAACACATAATTCAGTGTTTTCAGTTCTTTGTGTGCCTAGAAATGCTGCTTAATTCCAATCTTTATTCATAATGGGAGATAAACTGATGGAAATTTCCCCTTTGGAATGGCAGGGAGGTGTTTGGAGCCCTCACTCACNGATAATTTTAGTTAAGGGAGCTTTGGTTGAAGCATGGAAGGAGCAATGGAAGGTTCTGTCCAACTTTCCTTAGAAAAACATTGACCCAAAATACTTTGCTTTACTCATAAATTTGTTTAGTGTTTCTGTGTACCACCTTAGCAGAAGATGAAAAATGGACTGTGCAGCCTTACCTGAAGGCTGTAATATTATCTGTTCTGGAAACAGAATTTTTGGAGCATGAAGAGCTGTTTTTGAATGATGCTTCTGGCACCTAACCCTTAAAATTATTCAGGATATTTTTCTCGTGTCTGTCTNGAAATGAAAAATTATCTTCTGTTTTCAAGGCACTTATAAACTTCTAAAAACTGGGCTGAACTTTTCATAGAGATTTCCAAAATTATGCAATATATTAATATAAGTTTTTGCCTTTTAAAATTACTCTGAGACAGCTGAATGATTACTGATGCCACCAGAGTTCACATGAGAGTTTTTAACTTTTGCATCTCTGCATTTCTGGCTAAAAATCTGCCAATCTTTGACAGAAACCACAAAGCTCTTTGAGCTGTGGTTGATGTTGAGCTTAGGTTCAGTACATTTCATCCTTTTTTAGTGCCACAAGACTGAATTTTTCACCTGCTGGGGCATGAAGTTACCATGACAACAGCTGATCCTGTTTGCTGTTCTCTGCTCTGTGTGCACAGGGAGGAAAAGCTTTGGGAGAAACGTTTGTGAGAGCTGATCTGACTGATTGAACAAAGGGTCAGAAAAGCAGGGAAGGAATGGCTCAGGCTGAGCAGGGCAGAAAATGAGAGGAGGGGGGAGCAGCAGGTGATGGAGACAATAAATGAGTTTTGTGGGAACATCTCAGTGATGGAGACAATAAATGTGTGTTGGGAGAAACAGTGATGGAGACAATAAATATGTTTTGGTAGGAGCAGCAGCTGATGGAGACAATAAATGTGAGTTGGGAGCAGCAGGTGATAGAGACAATAAATGAGTTTTGTGGGAACATCTCAGTGATGGAGACAATAAATGTGTTTTGGTAGGAGCAGCAGGTGATGGAGACAATAAATGTGAGTTGGGAGAAACAGTGATAGAGACAATAAATGTGTGTTGTGGGGAGCAGCAGGTGATGGAGACAATAAATGAGTTTTGGTAGGAGCAGCAGGTGATGGAGACAATAAATGAGTTTTGGGAGAAACATCTCAATAAATGTGTGTTGTGGGGAGCATCTCAGTGATGGAGACAATAAATGTGTGTTGGGAGAAAAAGTGATGGAGACAATAAATATGTTTTGGTAGGAGCAGCAGGTGATGGAGACAATAAATGTGAGTTGGGAGAAACAGTGATGGAGACAATAAATGTGAGCTGGGAGAAACAGTGATGGAGACAATAAATGTGAGCTGGGAGAAACAGTGATGGAGACAATAAATGTGTGTTCTGGGGAACATCTCAGTGATGGAGACAATAAATGTGAGTTGTGGGAACATCTCAGTGATGGAGACAATAAATGAGAGTTGTGGGGAGCATAATGATTTTAAAAACATTTGGTGTAATATTTAGTTTGACCTACAGAACTGAATTAGANCTGTAGCTCATCCTTTGAGCTCAAGGTAAAAAAAAAACAATTTCCTACAAACTGAAGCTGTGAAACAAAAGCTGTGTAGGATGGTGGTGAGATGAAAACACTTGTTCAGGGGACAGTAGGGAAAATTCCCTTCAGAGCATGGCAGCTTGCAGCAGCTGGCAAAAGGAGTTAATGTTTAATCACACTTTGTGCCTTTCCACAGGAACAGGGNTGTTCATTCCTTTCTCCCTTAGCAGTGGGTAATTTTTCTTTCCCTCAGGTGTCATTTGTCCCTGGTGGAAGTAGGACTGTGCCATGGTAAAGGAGAATTTATTATTTTAATGTGTTGAGAAGTGAGTGTAAAAATAACTAAAAAAAACCCTGAAGAAATGCTGATTTTGCTTCAGCCCACCAATGCAATTGATTAACTCTCACCCTTCCTTCAGCCATGGTAANATCCAGAAGGAGTGTTTTGAGGAGAACTTGCATATTTGGTGTTTCACTGCAGTGGCTGCTGTCATTTACCTGTGTGTGGATTCTGCCATAAAACCACTGCACCTGGATGGATCTCAAGTTCTNTCTCCATCCTTTCCCATTTTTAAAAGAGTTGAGAGGGTCTTGCCATGTCCTGTGTGCCACAGGTGAAGAAAATCAGATGGAGAAGAGAAGGAAACTGAAAAGTAAGATAGAGAAGGGAAAAACAAGGGGAAGAGAATACTGTGTGATGAGCAGCTCTGAGGGGTCTGAGCAGCAGCAAAACCCAAATCCAGGATCCTAAACCAGGGGAACCTGCCAGGTCTGGCCTGGGATGGAGCTGCTGCTTCAGAGGAATGGGCAAAAAAAATGGGAATAATGAGCAGGTGGAGCAAGGCTGGTTATCCCCAGGTTTTACTGACAGCAGGAATGGTTTGTGTGTCCCCAGCACATCTCCCTGTGCCAGCACTGGTGGTTTCCAAGGCCAAGGAGCTGCTGCAGCTCCTGTGGCCCTTATTTAGCAGTGCTTTTTAAGAAGTGCTATTTCTGTGTGGTGTTTCTTGTGCTAAATTCAGCCTGCTGATTAGAGGGGCAAAGCTGCATTTGTTTTCCTTTGTTAGAACAGAGTTTTGCACGGAAAAGTTCCTATTTTTAAAACCGAGGGAATCCAATTGTGAGGTGATTTTTATTTAAAATGCAAGTGTCTCTGAGTAGCTCTTCCTTTCCCTTAGCAGAGGTGGTGGGAAACACTCATGGCTCTGTAGAAATTCATTAGTTTTTAAGCATTAACATCAGAAAATGTCCAGCTGCTTTCCTGTGCTGCTGCTAACGTGCTTCACCATGGCAATTGAGAGGAAGGAGCAAATGGAAACAGTAAAACACCTAAAAAGAGTAAGACTGTCTTGTTTGTTCATTTTTCNTTGTGTGTGCTGGCTTTCCACTGGCTGGATTTCAATGGATTAAATGTGATTTTTTGTGAGTGCAGCTCTNAGTGTGGAGGGTGAGGGCAGGGCTGGATCCACCTCTCCTGCCTGCCCAGTCCCCTGCTGATGCAGAATGTGCAGGGCAGGACTTTCCTGCCTTTCCCAGGTGCTGGTGGCAAAGATGAGACCAGAAAAGGCTGCAGGGCAGTTTGCTGTGCCTCAGCCCAGCTGGATTTTAGCTGTGCTGCTGGGGATGAGTCAGCTTTGCCTTTAAAATCCAGCTCTTGGGGGAAATCAAGAATGAGCTGGAGGTGATGAACCTGACCTTTGAAGTGAGTCATTTNCAGGGCCAAAATACATGAGGGAAGATCAGAAGATTCTTAATTTTCTTCTCTTTACAAACCTGCAGCCCACAGCTTTTTTTTTCCCTCTGCTCCTGGATGGATTCTATTCNTGTATCATCCAAGCAGAGAACTCTCACAGGGGATTAGAGTCAGAATGTTCCAGTGCAGCCCTTCCAGGTTACTGGCAGCAATAATTCTCAAAGAAAAAGAGCTGCAAATAAATGAATAGTGCACAGANTTNTTTTTTTTTTTTAAACAAAAATAATTGATGGATGAGCAAACTAGCACACAGGGCAACAGATGCCTTTCTCCAGGCAATGCAGAACCTTGTTACCCAGACAGGGGTGTCAGATTGCATTAAATCCACCAAAGCCATCCTCCTACTGGGAATTTTTTAGCCAGTCCTCACATCCAGAGGAGAAATTTGACTTTTGCTCCGTTGTGAGCACACATTTATGCCTTCATTTCTGCACTGTAAAAGATGCAACTCCTGTATAAGGTAACACAGTTTCTTTTTCATGTCTCNAATGTTTCATTTGTCGTAGCTGTTCCTTTATTAATTGCCCCGTGTTGTGTGAAGTGTGTGCTGGTGTGTGAGATTTAAATCCTGGGTTCATTTGGGAGGGCTGCCCATTGCCTGTTCTGAGCAGATCATCCTGAGTTGTTTCCTGAGCTGAGGGTGCCTGAAGCATCCAGCAGGAAATCTCCCTGCCTGGGATCCTGCTCCAGNCACTTCAGGTGCTTTGTGCAGGTGCCTGAGGTGGCAGCAGGTGTGAAATGTGAGATGTGGGTCGTGCTGCTTGTCTTGGGCTGGGGAAAAAGCTGCAGCAGGGCAAAGACAAGCCCTGAGCNAGCTCTGCCTCTGTCCATTAGAAAAAGTTTGGGGTTGGTTTGTTCTGGAGCTTGCTGCTGCTAACCTGGGACACTACTCCCAGGAAAGTGAAATTGTTCTAACAGCAGCTTCTNTGGCTTATTTTCCTATAGTTAATTCCCATATTAACTTATCTGTAAAATTTTTGGGTTCATACAAGATTAGTAATTAGATTGCTCCAAGCCCTTGATTTATTTTATTTTTTTTAAGTGAGTATTGTGTAGCAACATCAGACTGTGCACTGATCACTGGAACCCTGTGCCAAGCCTCTGGAGAGGGGCAAGGAGATAATTTGGGAGCAGGAAATTGTGTTTCCTCTGCACTTGCACTTCAGTCTGGTCAGCATTTGCCTTTCTCCCCTCTTGGGCTGGCTGTGAGCTCTGCTCTCTGCTCTGAGCAGCTGCAGAGGATGGATCTGCACAGGTTAAATGGGAGACCTCAGCTGACTCCAGAGAGATGCTGCTTCCCAGGCACAATTATACTGTGAGAATTGTTCCAGGCAGTGAGTAAATGGGAGAGAGGGCACCAGGGAGAAAAAGGACAAAACTCTCATTAAATTTGTATCAGGAAGTCAAAAGCTATTTCAATAAGAACCAGGAGGGATGAGGGAAGAGTGCATGGCAATGCTTCCCACAGGTTTGTTTTTTGGGCTGGTTCTGCTTCCCTGCCAAGGAGTTTAACAGCCTCAGCCAGGCTCCAGAAGGAATTGTGAAATCCCACAGAGTTCCTCCCAGTAACACAGAGGGGCCTGTCTGCATGTGCCCATCAGAATTTGGAAGAGTTGCCAGACTGGGAGAGGGGAATCCCTGGCACTCAGGGGAGGGCTGGAGGCAAGCAGCAGGTCCTGGCTGGTGCCAGCAGGTCCTGGCTGGTGCCAAGAGGTCCCCAGGATGGTGCCAGCAGGTCCAGGCAGGCGCCAGCCCATCCCCAGGTTGGCACCAGCCCATCCCCAGGTTGGCACCAGCCCATCCCCAGGTTGGCACCAGCACAGCTGAAGGCTGCCCCGTGTCTCTGTGTCCCTTTTGCTGCCCTGGTTTTGGGCTGGCAGGTGCCAGGAGGTTTAAGG
>OAMK01000018.1:265033-275927 GCA_900205225.1 Saxicola maurus maurus
CCAGGCTGGGCTCACCCCCTGAGCCCCTCGGGGTGCTGCAGTCACTGCACAGCCCCAAAATCTGCTCCCACACCCCCAGGGCACCCCCAGCACCCCCAGGGCACCCCCAGGGCACCCCCAGTACCCCCAGGGCACCCCCAGCACCCCCAGGGCACCCCCAGGGCACCCCCAGCACCCCCAGGCTGCTGCTGCAGGTGAGGCAGGCTCAGAGCAGGGGTCACACCTGTGCAGGTGAGCTGTGCCTGCTCCTGTTTGGGACACAGGGACACTCCCCGTGTGTGTGCACACTGTGCATCCCTCCAGACCCAGGCCAGTCCTCTCCAGTCCTTTTTCACTCCAGAGTGGAACTGCTCAGCCCTTCCAGGCAAGGCCAGTCCTCTCCAGTCCCTTTTTTACCTCCCCACATGAGCTGCTCAGCCTCTGCCCATGGAAAGCCTGTTCTTGGATGCAGATCTGTTTACACACCCACAGCAGCAAGGCTGACTGAATGAACTGTTTACCTAAACTCTGTAATGGAGATGCTGTAACATATGCACAGCCATGTGTGTTTTATAAATAAATACCTATGTGCACATGTGTCAGGCACTGAAATGCCCACAGGCCCTTTTGGTANGGCTGAGCTACTTGTGGGTACTTGAAGTTCTTGCTAGTCTGGGATTGATTATGTTGTGCTTATTGAAGTGGTTTGCAGCTTTAAACTGGTAAATATAATTTANAAAGGGCAGGACAATGTTTTGAAAATAGTTGGTCACTCCTTTGCACAGACACAGCTCTGAAAGTGCAGTTTCATTTATCTCACCAATATTAACTGAACTACATCTCTCCTNGGGTGTAATAAATTGTGACACATCCTGCAACCTCTGGTGATGCACAGATAAAGAGCATGAGGCTAATGGATACACAGAAAAGTTGTGAAGAGAAGGCAGGTGAGCTGTGTTCAACCTGTACTTNATACACAGAATTAATGGTTGTTTGTACAAAACTGTACTGTAAGAACAGTCTGGAAATNATAAACCTGCCCTCTGTGGCACTGCTGATTCCTTGTTTCCTGATCCCTCGTTTCTTTGATGTGTGCCAGCACAGAAGATCAGGTTACTCCTTCAATTCCACACCAACAACAATCAGACATTGTCACAACAATCCTGATGTCATCCTCTCCATTGTAACATTCCACTGCTGGCAAACTACCACCCAAATATCCAGCACTCACTCCCAGTGCTTCTCATTTTAAACTACTTATTTTGTCTGGCTGATGCTCCTGCTTTCTGCCTCTTGCTTTGTGAACTGCTCCCAGATATAATGAGAGTGTTCTGAGTGTGAAACACTAAATCCCTGATTTTATAGCAGCTGGGTGGGGCAGTTCATGCTCTGTGCAGTGACACAGATGTGAATCCATCCTGATGTGACAGGAGAACCCAAGTCAGGCAATTCATGGTCTAAAAGTGACTTCTGGAGTTNAGGCACAACTCCCTGACTAAATTCACATCATCTGAACCAGGCCTGGCCATCCCTGAAGCTTTTTAAGTGATGCCAAAGTGATGCACAGGGGAGAATTTCACCACAAGAAAAAGGGTCCCTCTTAAATTCTGTCCATAAACCAGAATATATTAAAAAAAGCAGCCATTCAAAGTCCATGACATAAATGGGAAGTTGCTCCAGCAATCCTAATTTTGTTGGGTTATGGACTCTAGAATTTGCTTTTAATGTTTTCACTGTCCTTGACTTTGGGTTTATTAAAAATTAATCAACTTGAAATTCAAATAGATGATGGTTTATATTATTGGAGTAAATACAGATAAATTTAAGTAAATTTAAGTAAATTTAGCATCAAATTGATTACTTAATTTCAGTTTTACTTTGCCATGTCAAAGCAGTGACATGATACATTTACCATCACCTCCCCATTCTAATTGCCCCAGAATCTTTCTTTCAATTCTGGAACAAATGTTTCTGAACTGCTCTGTCAAAGGTAAAGCAGAGGACAGACACATCCCTTCTTCACTCTTATGATGAATGTTTGCTGACACAGGTCATAAACTTTACAGCATTCATTCCAAACCAAAGCCTGCTGTTGTGTACTGGGGGTGTCTGTGGCAGGGGAAAGAGGAACACTTGCTCTTGTTCCTCCAGTTCAGTTTCATTTTATTAATATCATATTACAGCGTTTGGGTTGTTTGGGGCTCTTTAAGAAGCGTGAAGTTAATTTTGTTTAGCTTCTAATCNCTTGCCAAACGAGCGAGCTGGAAGCGTTTTGTCGTGACAAAAGTGTCTGAGCTGTCAGAGCTGTGACTCACCTGCAGCTGCTGCCCTCAGAAACTGCTCTGGGAGCCGGGGAAAGGTTTGGTCCGTGGATTACCTGCTGGTCTGGTCCCTGGATTACCTGCTGGTCTGGTCCCTGGATTACCTGTTAATCTGTTTTATTGTCGCAGATCCCTTGGCCCCTGCCCTGCCCAGCAGAGCCCTGCTGGGTGGGTCAGGTAATCAATCAGGGCAGGCAGCAGCACCCACAGATCAGGTTTAACCAGGAGAATGGATGGAGCCCCCAGGGACACCTGAACCTACTTCTCATCCTCTCTTTATTAAAACCATTCCTATCAATTTGTCATGTGGAAGCATTTAGCTCATTCAAGCACAAGTGTAATTTAAAAGTCTTATTAATAATGCTTTCAATGCTGACTGTCAGATTCCTCACACACAGCTGATAAGGGAACCAGAGTGGCAGCCTGAGGTGTGCTGAACAATGGCTCAAACTCATTTTCTGTGAATTCTCTGAAGCCAGAGTGGTTGCAGAAGGCATGAATTTAGGAAAGCACTCCAAAGGCCACATATGAACTTCTCTCAAGCTGCCTTTTTTTAATTTTATTTAGTTTTCTAATTTATTTAGTTTTAGTTTTTATTTTAGTTTATTTAGTTTTTGTTTTTTTTGTTTTTTTTTTTTTTTTACCTTTCTATTTGCTCCAATTGGCTGTGAACTGATTTCACCACTTGCAAGAGTTCCTGGAAAACTCAACAAGTCTGTTGGATTTTTTTCCCTCAGGATGAGAAGCTCCTGCCCTGGTGGGAGCAGAGGCTGATCCTGGCTGGACTTTGCACCCTTGGCAGGGACCAGGTCTCCTTTTCCCTGGAGCTGTGAGGAGCTGCAGAGAGGCAGAGCTGTGNGGAGAATGCTCCTTCTGAGACACTCAACAGCAAAATCCACCCAAAAGAGTCATTTTGTGGGGAGCCAGCCCTGCCAGGTGCCTTTGGGCACATCTCAGTGCAAATGTTGTATTTTAATGAACTTGGACTGGGTGTTCTGGGCTGTGCCTTTGGGCTGTGTCCTGCTGAAATGAGGGTCTCATTCCTGTGAGCTGGGCACATTCAGAGCTGTCAGTGCCCACCTGAGGCTGTGACAGATGTCTGCTGTCAATCTGAGCAAGCTGAGGTGCAGAGGAGAAGTTTTCCTGGCTTTGCCCTGCCCTCTCCCATTCATCACCAGTAATCCAGACACTCAGCCCTGGCACAACATCCATCTTCACACATGTAATTAGTATCACACCTACAGGCTCTGTTTCTTTTAAATAATCCTTTGATGAATGCTGGAGATATTAAGCATGTTATTAGAAGGAGATGGTGCTTAGAAGAAGGAAAAAAAAAATGCTGTGCTTCCTGACTGCTTTGTTCTTTTGAATTATTACACGGTAGAAAAAGAAAACAAAACCTTTTCTCCCTTCCAGAAGAATATACAAAATGCTGCCATGGATTCTATCAAACTGTTTCAGGTTCCAGTAGTCACTGAAAATCTCAGGCAGAAAGGAAAGGCAACCTCAAACTCTCCAAATATTCAATAAACTCGTGGCCCAGGACTGGCTCAGTACCTGACAGCCTATAAACCTCAGGGCTGGGAATTGAAACAACCTCTTGGTCTGAATGGCCAGACCAGACCTCCCTCCTTCAACTAAACAACTACAGGACCTGGTAAAGTTTTACAGCCCTAACAAGACCTTTAACAAATCAAAGCCACTGGAACCAGAGCTTTGTTGTTTCTTTTCAAGCTGCCCACCCTCCCTTTGCTGTCCACAAACTCCACTGCCCAGTGCATGGTTTTAATTCAGGTCCCAGAGTGATACAAAGCTTGGTGTTCATACAATAAACCTTCCAAAGAAGAATTTAGCTTTACTGGAGCTGTTTAATTGTTGTAGAAGCTCTGCTGTAATGAAGAAANACTTCTGTCATTTTTGTATCTTTGTTATAATTGACTAAATCTATTAGAATATATTCATAGCTGAGGGAAGACTGGGATCCCTGTGACTGCACTTCTATTTGCATTATTTATGTAGCAACAAGAGCTAGATAAGGCAGAGAAATAAGATCCTTGATCATCATCTCCTTTGATCATCCCCTTCCCCCAGTGCAGGCACAGAGCACACCATGGAGAGAGCTGGGGTGCACAGAGCACTTCCAGGAGCTCCAAATGCCCTTGGAGCCTTTCCTGGGGGGGATCCTGGCAGCAGCAGGGCCAGACACCAGCCTGGGGGTGCTGGGCTCACATGTGCAGTGCAAACATCCTGCCCAGAACAGGCACCCAACGTGCTGTGCAAGGACTGTCTCTTATACACATCTAGATGTGTATAAGAGACAGGCCCAGAACAGGCACCCAACGTGCTGTGCAAGGAGAGGGAGGCACAAAGGGGGGTCCAGGTCACTGGGAGCTGCTGTCACTGGTGGAGGAGCTGAAATGATGGATCCAGGGTCAGTGGGAGCTGCTGTCACTGGTGGAGAAGCTGAAATGATGGATCCAGGGTCAGTGGGAGCTGCTGTCACTGGTGGAGAAGCAGAAATGGTGGATCCAGGGTTAGTGGGAGATGCTGTTACTGGTGGAGAAGATGAAAGTGAAGGATCCAGGATAACTGAGAGCTGCTGTCACTGGTGGAGGAGCTGAAATGATGGATCCAGAGTCACTGTGAGCTGCTCAGGTGGAGAAGCACAAAGGATAGATCCAGGTCACTGGGAGCTGCTGGTGCAGGAGTTGAGGACCTGCCCCAGTTCAGTTCCCTGCACAGACACAGCAGCTCCAGCAGAGTCCAGTTTCTCTCTGCTCCTGCTCCCCAGCAAGGCAGAGACTCCTGGGCACTGCTTCCCACAGTGCTGTGAATGTTCAGGCATTTTCTCTCTCTTTCCTCTAAGAACCTCCTGTTTTTCCTGTGGACTTTCACAGTTTAAATTCCCAGCCAAAGAGAGACACCCCAGAACATCAGCAGTGATCCAAGGGAGCCCCTCTGCACACAGCTGTAAGGAACACACAGCAAGGATTCTGCTTCACTCTCAGTTTAGGTTTCAGCTGGAAAATCACATTTCCCAAACTGTTTTCCCAGCCTGTCTAGGAAAGCTCTTGGCTTTNGTATGAAGCTACCAAAAAGTAGGAAATTGCTACCAAGACTTTGCATACAGGAAAGGAAAAGCACATTCCCATCCATAATAGGATGTAAACCATGGCAGGGAGCAGAAAGAAAATGCTGGGGAAATCCCTTCCCATTACACGTGTGGGATTTGGGCTTAGTTCTAGGTAGTTTTTTGAATTCATTGTCAGGCTTGGCATGTGCCCTTCTGCTACACAGGAGCCTGAGAATCAAACAGGAATGCTGAGGATGTTGTGCTTGAAATCAGCCCCTGTTTGTCAGGGAGCTTTCATGGTCCAGGTGTAAAATCTCCAATAAACATTAGGCACAGCTCAGACAGACAAAACCACCCCTGCTCTGACAAGCTGTGAGCCACAAAGTACAAAGAAGCAGCTTCTGACATGGGGACACATGGTGTTCNTAACTGGCACCCATAAAACTGAAATCAGCCAAAACACATCCTGCACCAAGGCTTGGGGCATTTACAAATCCCCACACAAGAGAAAACTTCAGCTGGTGAGACTAAACTTTTGGTCTCCAGATCCAAAAGAAGGGAATTCATCCTCTNTTTAACATCTGTCATAAGGTGCAGACAGAACCTTGTAAAATAATTCTGTGCAAGTACTTGGGCTTGGTTATTTTTAGATCTGTAAAGCTGTGATTGCACAGAAAAATNCCCATTAATATCTATTCCTAAATCAGGGATTGGATGCCTGTTGATAGTCTGAGAGTCCCAGAGCAGGAAATCCCCCAGCCCTGCCATGGGATGTCACTCACTGGGTAACCTCAGGGTGAGCTGGGCTGTGGAGCCAGAATTAGGAGGTTTGGGCTTGGTGCTGGTGCAAGGGGCAGGTGATGCTCAGACAGAGCTGCTGCTGCTGCTCAGAGCCCCCTGTCACACCTTGGCCCCTCTCAGCTGCACTCCTGGCAGCAGCACAGGCTTCACAGCACTCAGAATAAAGGATTCATTTTCCTACAGCTGCCCTGACAGCAGTGTGGTCAGGCAGAAGCTGGAGGGTGCAGCAATAAAAGTTTGTTTTCTTCTGCCAAGCAAAGTGCTGCTCTCAAGGCAGGCTCAGCTAAAGGCAGAGGATTTGCCTCTGTTCACATTTCTAAAGCCCAGTCCTCTTGTCAGGCTGATCCTGGATCATGCAGCTCCTCAGTAAAAAACATTTGTTTGCTATTGTACCTCAACAGCAAATTAGATTCTCCCAGGACAGTTTGACTGTGTGAGAAAGTTTTTGTGGCTGCCCTGACTTCTGCAGTGCCACTGAGATAACANCCCTCACATCTGCACTTTCCAATGCTCTTCTGGAGGAAAACACAAAAAATATTCAGATCTATCCCAGGATTTATCACCAGCTTGATTTAGATAACTTATTTTCTCTCCAAATTCCTGAGCTCAACCTGAAGAAAATTCCANTACTGAACATTTTGGTAGTTCTTCTTCCCCAGTACCTTTAAGGAATGTCCCTTTCAGACACCAACAGTGTTTGACTCTGGCCAAAGCAGAGGCAGCTTTTTCAGAGGGTTTTGGAAGAGTTCTCACTACACCAAGAAATGAAAACAATGGAAAACAGACAGGGAAAATAACTGCAATCATGTTACTTATTTCCTGTCTCTTGCTTTTCTTGTATGATCTCTTTAAAAAAGGCACTCTGCCTCTACTGANCATTTCCCCTAGTGCTGCTAGAAATTAAACTGAAATCTACCTCTAAGTTACATTCANACAATTTTTGTGCTAAGATGCTGAAAAAGAACTCCACTTATTTAGAGAAGCAAACTCTCCTGTAACATAAAATTGCTATAAAATTGTTATATGGATATATATATATAGTAAAAGCTAGTGAATATATATAAAAGCATTTTAGTGTCCATCACTCTGCTGCCTAGAAAATAACTGTGATTTCTTTGTTGAGAGAAATACACACTCAGTGCTGTTCTGGAGTAGATACCAATCAAAATCCCCTCCATTTAAATGCTCACTAAAATCTAAAAGCCATGCTCCCATTGCTTTATTGCTGCTGCAGATTCCATTGGAGTGATTCCATCCCAGGACACCACATGGATTTAGAAGGAATCCCAGTAATTAAATTGTATTTATATCCACCTCTCAGCCCCTTTCAGAGGGTTTGTCACACAGAAAAGAGCCCCTGTGGGTCAGTCCCAGCTCCACAGCCCTGCCTGGGCCAGGTGGTTCTGGCTGAGCCAAACAAAGCTGGAAATGCTGAATCCTCAACCAGAAGAGCTTGAATGACAAGTGACTCATATTAGGAATTCCTTGTGTTCAACCTGCTCCCCTTGATGTGAGATAAAGAGACTGATGAAAACAGACAGAAGCCAGTTTCAGTCTCCTCCAGGGAGGAGTGGAGACCTTTTTTACATAGGGACAAATTCATCCCTGGCATAAGGCTTTTTACTGGAGTGGAATTGCAGCAGGGATGAAAACAGGTCATCCTGTTTTGTACTACATGCTTCACATCTGTGATGAAATGAACTGGCTCTCAAAGGAGAGCTGAGAGAAAATCAGCCCTTGTGGTTTTTGTGATTTCTTTTAAGCTGTAAAACCTCCTGATGCTTTAAAATATATTTGTTTGATTTATCATTGACTTGTGCAANGCTCTTTGCAATGACAATGAGAAGATTTCCATGGAAGTAGAACACACTCTGAAATCACCCAAGCAAAGCATTTGTACCACAGCTCTCACAAAGAAATCCAAAATCACCTGTTCTGAGCAGCCAACNGGAAGGAGAAAAAAAGACCAGAACAACAAAATCCAGCAAAGTCTTCTAATCACTCTTTGTATCTCCCTTTTCCTGTGCTTGATTTGGGATGCTTTAATGAATCCTCATTCCCAAACAAGTGCTGGNTACCTGCTCACATCACAGCAGCCACCCAAAGGCATTCAGGGGAATATTCAAGCACCTCAAGCACAGCTGAATATTTATTTTATGATTCTATCCCGGTCTGAGCTGTAGCTTTTGTAAGCTGAATATCTCCTTTGTGCTACTCTNAATATATTTACAGTGCTCCACAAATGCTGCAGCCACACTCTCATGCAGAGCTGGCTGCATTGCTTTGATCATCCCATTATTTGGGTTATTTTACCTCAGTTTTAAATGCCTGAGAACTGCACAGAGATGACTCAATTGCATCATTAGCCATGAACAGCAAGTCCATGTTAACAAGCCCTAACTACCCCTGGACAATGTAAACAGGAAACCTGGAGCTGGAAATTCATTCTGATGATTCCCACTCTTCTTGCAGGTCACAAAGAGAGCCACAAATTAAAAAATGTCTTCACAAAGTGCCAGCTGGGAGTGTAACTGTTGCTGGACCTAAAGAAGAGATGTTTTCAGCCTCTCTGAAAGGTGTTTTATGTCACCATTCACTAGAGAACTATGTGAAAAGTCTCCCAAAATTTAAATTTACTCATTGCACAAAAAGCTCCAGGTGATATGTCTGACATAATGCACTAAAATAAATAAATATTAAATAAACCACTTCAAAATCTGTAGTACTTTTTGAATGTGGTTATAAGCATAACAGCCTTGGTTCTGCATTTCCATGAGTTCAGAGGGAAGTGACTGTGACTGAAATGCTGCCAGGAGATTCTGCTACCCAGTTTATTCAGCAGAGCAAGTATGTGGCCTAAACTCTTCTNTAATAAGGATATTCTGGAAAAAACCGGAATCTCTGATTCTATATGTGCAGTGGTGTAAAATGTGTTTGCAGGGTTTGGGTGTTGGGTTGATTTGGGGTTTTTTGTTTGTTTCTTTTGTTGCTGTTTGGATTTATCCCAGAAATCTCAACAAGTTCCAGTGAGAGGGACCTAAAGCAACATAAAAACCCCAATTTTCTACTGCATGTCCCAGGCAATTGATACCATCTACAGCAGAACAAACAGAATAATTATACAGGATTTTACGTAAAAACAACCTCTACAGAAGCGAGAGAACAAATCAAATGAAAGCACAGCAACCTGAACAAATGTTTTCAGTGCTGGAAAGTGCAAGGTGAGCAAATTGCTGCCCTAAGGAGGAGGTGAAAATCCCAAAGCAAACAAACAGCAGTGAGAGGAACCTGACACTCCTTCCCACATTTTGCTGCCACCCTCTTTTCTGGGGTTGCCTTTACATTTTTATTTTTTTTTTTTCTTGCAGCCTGGTCCCTGCAGGAGCTCCCCTGGTGGCTCTGAGCTCAGCTTAGGGAAGCTGAACTCAGTGAATGCAGACCTGGAGATATTTTACATGTGGCTCAAACCCCCAGCAAGGTGTGCAGTGCCCAGGAACCCTCTGCAAGCTGCAGCCTGTCAGGGAGTGAAGGTGTTTCTGCCCAGGGAACTCTTATTTGAAAGCAGCAGAAATTGAGGACCTTTTAAAAAAGCTGGGCACAATCCATTTCCTCAAAATCATGTACAAATCAATAATGTACCCAGAAACACAATCCAGAAATTGTAAAATGTAAGTTAACAATGACCAGCTGAGGCTGACTGCAAATTTGTGTGTTCAGGACTGGCTCTGCTATGGATTTATTAAGTGGGCTGAGAAACACAGCAAAGCACCACCAAAGCTTCTACCAAAGCTGTAGCTGGAATTTTTTTTTTGCTTTGATGAAGAAACTATATCACTTTGATTTTGGAGTTTCTTTATAGCTTTTGAGTGGCAGGAAAACCCTTTACATTATTAATAAATGTTTTGAATTTAAAGTCTTTAAGCTAAAAAGTTTTTTTGGGGAGGAGCTTTGAAAAAACCAAGAAATAAAGAAACTCATCATAACACTTATGAGATAAAGCTGCTTTTTTCACACTGAACTTGGGTTTCATGTGCCAGAATCAGGATTTTAATCACAAATTCTATCTAATGTTGAAATAAATGCCAAGCATGATGACTAGAGGAGATCTGTCTTTGTAGATCTCCCATCAAATGAAGTGGGAAGGTCAGAAGGAGGGATCACTTCANCCCCTCAGAACAAAACTCAGTCCTGCAGAGTCCAAGCCCACACAGAGCAGTGGAGAGAAGAACCTGGTCCAGCCCCCAGCAGCAGTAAAAAGCTCTTCTGGAGTCACAAATCAGGGAACAGGGATTTGAGGTGGTGCCTCTGGCCCCAGGGAATTCCTCCAGATCTGCTGCTATTTCCTTTTATCGATCTGAATTCCTTTGCTCATTAAACAGGGAAGAGTTTTCATTTCCCCAGGGGTCAGAGAGCAGCAGAAGATCTGCTTGTGCCCCGAGCCCTGAGCCAGGCAGGGCTGGGCTGAGGTGCTCATCCTCATGGAATCCTCTCTCCAGGCACAGGACAGCACTCAGATATTCCAAACATCCCCTTAGTGATGGATCCACACAGGGACAGCAGAACTGAGCAGAGCAGGGAGGCTGTGGGAANGTTTGGCAGCTGAAAACCAGCTGGGGATGCAGGAAGGGAGCACAGGAGGGGCAGGAGAGAGAGGATGTGGGGCAAGGTGAAGGCTGGGGTGGAGTTTGGGACAGAGCTGGGGTGAGGAGTGGAGTTTGGG
>OAMK01000018.1:282025-311342 GCA_900205225.1 Saxicola maurus maurus
ATAGGATATAGGATATAGGATATAGGATATAGGATATAGGATATAGGATATAGGATATAGGATAACACTTTCAGCAGGGCAGTTATAACCAGTGTTTCTCCCTGGATAACAGTGTGAGCTCCCAATCTATACTCTGAATTTAGCAGTGGAATTTCTGTAATCAATGAGCACTNTTTAGAAGTGATTCTATACTGAATGAGATCTCAGTTTGCTCATTCACTTCAGTATACCTACAGGAACACAGAAATAAGGAAGTCAAGAGCCTACCTGGCTGATTCCTCTGTCATAATCACAAACTAAGATTTGGCATTTAGAGCCTTCCAAATGAAATATCAAGGGCAGTGAAAGGTGCTGAGAGCAGCTTCACAAATTTTCCTTAAATCCTCTGCCATCCTACAATGCATGTACATCTGTGTTGGCTCCAGCAGATGTTGGAAAGTTTGATATTTTTTTTTTTTAACTGAAAAAGAGACAGCCAGGCCTCTAACAGACCCTCTTTGATCTCACCTGGAAGGAAAGTTCTAATCTGGCCCTGAGAATCTCCACAGTTCAGGCTTAAAAGACAAAAGAGAGGAGAATGTGAAAAGAGCAGGAAGCAGCACATAAAGCAAATGGGCTTAGAAACTCAGCCTGGTTCCTGGGAATGGCACTGGGAGCAGTTATGTACTTGGAAGGTTGTTTCTGAAAAAACACCAAAAACAAAAACAAAAACAAAAACAAAAACAAAAACAAAAACAAAATAAAACCACCAAAAAAAAACCACCAAAAAACAAAAAAAACACCAAACAAAAAACCCAAAAAACAAACAAAAAAAACCCAAACCAAAACAAAAAACCCAAAAAAAAAAAAAACCCAGAGCTTTGCACTGGCCACAGCAGAGGAAATCCCACCTGGGGGAGAGCAGGAGAGGAAAGGTGATAACAGCAAACCATGCCTGGGAAACTGCACTTGAGAGCACTTTGAGAACATTTATCCAAACACACACACAATATTAAACAATTAGTGTCTCCCTGACTCTGTGTTTCTGGTTTTCTGCACACACTACAGAATTTTTGACATATTTATTGCAGTAAAGGAAAATACAGTCAGATTACACAGGAAAATGTGAGAAGNGGTATAATAGAAAATAAGAGAAACAGCTCTGCATTGGGATCTGCCCATTGATGAGATTGTTCTGTACAGAATGTTTTCAGCAGAACTTGGAGCTGATCAATGAAATATGGAGTGACAGGGACTGTTTTTAGTGAGGAATTACCTTTAGCAATAGATTTGTTTGGTTACCAGGAGTTTCTGCATTTACNTTTCAGTTTTCCTGAGTTCCTCTCAGTTTACCCTTTCCCTCAGCAGACCCAGGAGCTGGGAAACACCCCCAGCTGATCCATTGCTCCTCCCCAGTTCAAGGATCAGGGAAGGAGCTCCACCAGGTTATTGTTTTGGAGATTTTTAGTCATTTTCCAGTTTGTTAAGGATGGCCATGGGCAGCAGTGAACCTCTCAGAGTGGGTTGGCAGCCTGGANAGGAGTGATCCCAGCACACACCCATTTAATTGCACTTTTTCTAAAATAATCTGAGATCAAGATCAGCAAATTATCTTTTTGGTGCCAGCACAGGAGCAGGAAGATGTCAGAATGCCCTGCACAAACTCTGTGTGTCACACAGGGGATGCTCCTGTGCCTGTTTCAAACAAACCTGTGTCCAAGCACACTCCACAGCACAAACAGCTGCTGAAGTTTTTACCACACTATATAATTTTTTTTACCACACTACATTTTTTCTTTTTTTTTTTTTTTTGGGTGGGGTTTTTCTGTTTTTTTTTTCTTTGCATGGTGTGTGCTTCTGCTTTTGGATTGAAGCTGCTTGGGGTTTGGTTNTTTTTTTTTTTTNCCACTCCTTATTAACAAAGCAAATCCTGTTTTACTTGTTTACCCTCGAGGAATTCTGCTATTAGAGTGATTTTCATAATTTTAATTGTAGTGCAAATGCATGAAAAAGGTCTTTCTAAAATACCAGCTGCCTTACAATAGCACAGTGCTCCATGTTTGGGACCTGCTGTATGATTATTTGGATTACAACAAGCACTGCCAGATCTGACAGTAAGTTTCAATTCAGAGGAGTCTGCTGCCTAAATAAAATGTTAAAAAATTAAAATTAAACAGTGCTGTCAGTGTTCTGANTACTGCCACAGTTTGCCAGGCTTTGCACAGCTTGCTTGTGGAAATTTTTGACACTTTTTCAGATCACAGTTGATATACTTAAGCTCATTAAAAGAAATTATGTGTATATGTAACCTATCAGTCTTAAATTTTTGCTTCTGGCTACACTGAAAATTTAAGTTATGGAGTCATTACCTAAAGAAAGGCATATCAGTTGCATCAACATACATTGTGTTTTTCTCACCAGAGGGAAAAGCTTTGTNATAAAAGTATAAATCTTGGAGTTTCACATGTGAAACAGAAGGCAAATTAAACTAATAATGCATAGAAGATTTGCTATATGTATAAAGTGAGAGGCATTAAATAAACAGCCTCTTGTTGGCCAAAATATTGTTTCAGTTAGTCAGATGTCAACACAAACCTCCCAAACTGACCCCCTGTAGACAGGAAGAGAAATCTCATTTGCATCAGGATAGTAAACATTGAACTAACCTTGATTTCCAGAGATCCAGTTTATATTTTATTTTGATTTACTGGATATCAAGTGTCAGTGCAGAGTGAATGTCAAAGAACATTAGTTCTCAAACTCCTGAAAAGATGAAGGAAACCCCCAGAGCAGTGAGCAGAGCAGATCATGTTTCCTGCTCCAAGAGATCCTCGTTGNAGAGCTTTGATGGTAAAATAAAACTCTTTAATCTGGGGCATCATCCTGAAGGTAGCAAGCTAAAACTTGAAGGACACCAGCATGCAGATGTTCTGATGTTTTTAACCCTGGGCTACCTTGCTTGCCAAGAAAATTTAATCTCCTGACATGTAGCTTCATGAAGAGTCTGCTGCTGGTGNTGGGGGACAGAGAGGTTTCCTGCTGGCACAACACAGCTCTGGGCATTTCACTGGGGTTCTGCAAAAATTGCAGCCTGGCCTGTGGAAATTTTCTTAAAACCTCCATTGAAAAATCTNTTTTTCAGATTTGTGAAATATGTTGAGTGTTGTTGAATGAACCAGTTGAATAAACTGTTGAACAAACCAGTTGTTTATATGTTGGATAAAGCAGTTAAGGAGATATTTAAATCTGTGCACCTGGCATGCAGTGAGCAGCTCTGATGGGGAAATCACCCTGAGACCAAGAGCTGAATGGAGCACATGGAGGAGGCTCCACAGAGCTGAAACCTATGAATAAAAAATCACTTTTACAAAAACCCCCTGGGCTGTGTGCAATCCTTCCTTTAAAACAAGTTAAAAATGTGAAATGTGGGGGTGAAGCAAAAAGCAAATCATCCTGGAATCAAGCAAAGATGCTTTTTGGAGTGATCACAGCAAAGATTTCTGTGTGTAAGCTCTGAAATCACCCAGGAANGGTTTCCTGGGTCCTGCCCCGTGGGAAGGATGGGCAGACACAGGTCACAGCTCCAGGGGATCACCAGAGCCAGTGTGAAGGAGGAGATGGGAGCAGGGCTGAGGAATTCTCCCTGCAGNTCATCCCACAGTGACACCAGAAGCTGGAGAACCAAGGAAAGTGGAGGCAGAGGTCCCACCAACTGCTCCTGTGGCAGCTCCTTCGATTTAGATCTCAGCTGAGCAAATCCATAAATCCATCCACGGAGTTGTCAACAACCATGACAGAATGAGAGAATGGCAACAAACCATGAGAGGATGGCAACAAACCATGAGAGGATGGCAACAAACCAGGAGAGGATGGCAACAAACCATGAGAGGATGGCAACAAACCATGACAGAATGGCAACAAACCACGAGAGAATGGCAACAAAGCCAAAAAAAGACTCTCAATCCGTTCTAAACCTCTGGCCACGGTGCTCAGTTTGGATCTCACCATTCCATCTGTACAGCCAGGCTCACCTAAATATTCCATGTAAAACCCCAGCTTTTCAGGATTTCAGCATTTTCCGGTGGGGAGGTTCGCACTGTGCGTGGCAATTTCTTTTAAAAAGCCACATTTCAGGTTATNCCACACGGAGCGGGGCAGACTTTGGGAGGTGAATCCTACAGATCGCAGCTGCCACAATGGGAATTCCTCTGTCATTAGCACATGGGTGACACCCGAATGCCAAACCCTGGCAACCTCCAGGGGCGTGCAAAGATGTGACACCGACGTGACCCTGGATTTTTACACAATACCTCCCTGGAGGGGAGGAATGGGGGAAAGGGAGCCAGAACAGCCCCAGGTACCGCTCGGAAATTTTAGTGTTTTTATAACTTTATAACTTTCTCAGGGTATTCTCCACTTTTCATCTATTCTACACCCCAGCACAAATGGGTTTAAAATGCAGCCCATCTCCAGTGTTGCTCTCTTAGCTGATTTTCTGCTGGTGGGTTGTTGTTCTAGGAGATTTAAAAGCAAGGACTATGCACAGTGCATAAATCCNTGTGGAATGCCGGATCAGAGAGGATGAGGAACATGAAAAGGATGTGACAAAACACAAGAAAAGTGACAAATCAAGGAAGCAGTAAAGCTGGGGTNAGGAATTCAGTTGGCCCACAGGTATTTTTTGTGAGTTCGTGTCTTGCCCTTCCACAACGGAGCTGCAATAATTCAGCGCTTTATTTGGCTCTGCAGAGCTCCGAGGGATGCTCAGTAAATCAAACAGGTGTGAAGTGCTGCAATCAGCCTAACCCTTGCTTTCCTCACGCAGAGGTTTTTGTACAAAGAAACTGTGGCTGAAAAGAAATGTAGGTGTTTAAAATTAGATTTATTTTAGATACTGAAGGCAAAAAAAAAAAAACCCTCAAAGGATGTGAAGTGTTTTCTGCTAAGTCTAGATGTCACTGTCAGATTTCTCTGAATTAGAGGATTCCTTGAGGGATGTAGATAGTGCTGTAAGAGTGCAGAAAAGCCAAACATGTCCCTGCACCATTCACAAGGCAGCTTCTGATTCCAATCAAAGCTAAGCAGGACCAACATAAATGGAAGATATATAACAAATGGAGAAATCAAAAGGTGGCAAAGCTGCTTGCTCCCTTCCCTGGCTGTGTGCAGCTAGCCACAGGCATTGTGTCACCTCAATGCCATTCAGCAGCAGAGGTAAGTGATCTTCCTCTCCTGCAGGCTTGCTGTGCACTCTGGGTCTGTAGTTTCCTCTCCATCTTTCACACATTATTGCAGTGTGGGCTTTTTTTTTTTTTTCTTTTTTTCCCCCAAGAAAAAGCGTTTGATTTCTCTTTTGGTTGATCTTGTCTCAAATTAGATCCTNAAGCTGTGCTTTAGGGAGCCATCCCTTCCAGGGTGTGTGATCAGCACCGTGTCCTGATCCCAGCCAGGAGCTGCTGCTGCTCCTCCATCACTGCCCAGTGGCACCGATCATGAGCCAGGGAGGCTGCACTCCTCCAGCACCACTTCTGGACCTTGCCAGTGCTAACTGGGCACAGCTTCAACCCAGCTCTGCAAACCAGAGCCACAGTGCAGCTTCTGGTTCATTGTANGCCTCAGCCCCCAATGATTTCCTGCTTTCAATTGTTCCTGGGTTTCTAAAAGATTTNTACTCTGAATGGGAAATGTTCTTACTACAGATGAGCAGGGTGATTGTTCCCTGTTTGATATAATAGGATCTAATCCCTAAACACAGGGAAGATGGAGCTGTGTTTTATAAGGAGAGAACACTTGTTTGTGCTCGGCTGAAAGTGTTATTACACATCATTAGGACTTAGTGAGGCACAGATGCTGAATGGAGGTGGGAGGATATTCTTATTAAAAACAGTTTCACATGCCCCAACCACAACAGCTGCAGCTCTCCCTGTGCTCTGAATCCTGGCCCTTCTTTCTGTGGTATCACCAGCCCAGGATCCATTTCCCTGTGTTCCCTGGTGGAGGTTCTCTGACCCTCTAAGGCACCAACTCCTGAGCTCTTGGCTCCAACTTTGTCGGGTTATCTTCAATAANCAAAGCAGCTGATAGTTAAAAAGTTATTTATTACAAAGCACATCTTACTACAAAGCACACCAGTCTCAAAAGGCAATGGCAAAGCAAAGCAAAGGGATAGAAGCCCTGGCAAAAGCCAAAGGCTAGAAGCAAAAACTCTTATATAGGATTTTTCCAACAAGCTCAGACACAAACTCAGACCACCACTCCTTAACCTATTAGAATTCCAGTTNCTNAGCACACCAGGTTATGTATAGAACTACTCATACAACCTGTCTTGTTCTATTTGAAAAATGTCAGCAATATTCTTACTACAGCTCTATTATATCTAAATCCTGTCTACCACTGTGGGCCTGGAGCCTCCACTGAAGATATCAGTGTAAAGATATCAGTGTGTTTCACCCTTCACTAGAACTTGTTCTGCTACTCTGGCATTTGAAACCTTTCATTACTAAAAGCATTAGAACTCACCCTAAAATTACCAACTTATTTCTACTTAAACATCTATTTATGTGTGAGTGGCTTAAAATACTTCAGTCCATCCAAAGGCTTTAATTCAATNCCTGCACTCTGATTTCTCTCTGCTGCTCCCAAGCCATGGGTCAGGACAAACCAGTCAGGCTGTCCATAATATTAACATATAAACAGGCATTAAATACAAATACTAAAAAAGAGATAACATAAATGGACACTTGCAAACAGGCAGTGGTGCATCTCTTTTTCTCTCAGGTTCTTGCTGACTCTTCCCCAGAGCACTATCTGTGATTGGATCTGCTGACTGCAAAATAAATACTTACAGCCCTGGTCCTTTCATCAGCCCTGACAACAAAGCTGCTAAAACAGGTTTAACCTAATTATGGTAATCAACCAGACAATTTAAAAGAAAAAAAAAAAGTCAGTGTGGAGCAGAGAAAATGCTGGCAAAGAAAGGGGTAAAAGTTCCTGAAAGAAACTTTAAAAACCTGTCTAAAAAACCCAAACCATACCAAGTTTTCCACAACATTTCCACTAATTAATTAATTTTGCCATACCACATCTTCATTAAAGAATAANAAAACAACTTCAACTAAAACTCACCAATAAACCTCTCTTTTCTATTTGTCTCTCTGCCTTTGTTTTTAGACTCATTGATAAGAGCAGCTGAACAAAAATTAAGTGCTGTGATTTTTGGAGCCCCCTCTTCCTGNTGATTGCAGCTGATTTTGTGGTGGGACCAAGAAAAAAGTGACTCCCCTACTATCTTTTNTTTCTTTTAACAAGACAAATGGAAAATAACCTTTGATCTAAAATNATCATCACTGGAGGAACATTTGGCACATTGTATGAGAACAAAATGAGCTCCATCAAAGGGGGGGGGCAGCAGGATAAGGAACTGGGAGAGGGGCAGAGAGCAATTTCCAATTAATTGGAAATGCAATTAATTAATAATTATTAATTAATTAATTAATTAATTAAACTCCACAATTTAGGGCAGAAGGGCTGATACAGCTGATCATGACAAGAACTTACCTTTTTAAAAGGATTGTGCTGTTAGTTTCTAAAAAAATAATCTGTCAACTGGGCTATCAACACAAAATATGGGTTAAGGGCAGGTTTGGCTGGATTATTAAATATCTGATTTACATCAAATTTATCTGAAATTCTGTCCCTAACACCCCACAGGAGAGAATTTAAAAACACAGTGATAGGAGATGGAGCTTTCACTTTTTATTTTCTGCTGCACAGTTTCACTCCCTGGAGTCAGCTTGGCATTTATACCCCTAAGTGCATTTATACATTTATATAAGTGCAGTGGCTTTGGATGCTCAAGTGCTCTCAGGTGGAATTCTTTAAAATTAGAGAATTAGGGGTTTAGCTCCTNTAGACAGCAGGAAATGTAAGGGAATTAAAGATGTTATATACGTGTTTTTACACTTGTTTCTAAATCAACCTCGCAAAAAACATCCGTGTGCCAGGAAGCAGCACGGGAGAAATGTTTCAGCGTTAGGGAATGTGGGGATGCTCACACTGCCCCTCTGAGGCCACGCTAAAACACGAGAAAAATGTTTACACAGCCGAGGCAACAGCGAGTGGGAACAGCCCGGGTGATTTACAGGTGCTGGAATAGTGCAAACACTGATTCTTAAATACATCCTTAAATATTTGGCTTGTCAAAGACATCTCAGGCCTTTTTAAAAATCGTACTTCTCCGTTGAAACACTAAACATACCAAGGAAATGCAGCCTCCGTACAAATTCCTGAAAATAAATCCTTAATTTGGTAGCATTCATATGTCCAGACAGCTGGAAGAGTGGAATGTGGAGAAAATGAAGACAGAGCTCCTGGGTGCGAGATAAAGAGAGTTTTTGGATACCTGTGCTCACGTCAATCCCATCATTTTTGCAGACAAACTGCAAGTTTGCTGATAATTCAGTATTTTTACCGGCAATGTATGAGCTTGTCAAACACCAAATTCACAAACGGCCTCTGGAATGAGCAGAGAAAGATCTGCATGAGACAGAACTGACCTGTGAATGTGCAGCAAGTTTGATAATATCAGGAATGTTTAAAGACCTGAAAAGAATATTCACTTTTCCAGAGGGTCTGCTGCTACAAGAATCCAAAATTTCCAAATTTTGGAAATGCNAAGCTTTGAACGCTTAGCCCCCTTTCCAGCTGATTGTACGATTTGCAGAGTGATTTTATTTACTCCCAGCCATAGCCACAAACAGATAGAAAGTTTTATTTTCACACGGACTTCAGCGAGCTGGGCATTTAACTTGCCTCAAAATTTACCCTTCTTAGTCGCAACTTCAAAAAAAAAAAAAAAAAAAAAAAATCCTAATCTGCCGAAGAAGAATAATGGAACTGCTCGACTTGAAAGAGACGCTGGGAAGATCTGTCCTCTGGGGAGAGGAGAGACAAGAGCAAAGGAATAGAAATGAAGGGGGCAAAGGAGGGGAAATGGGAAATCCCCCGAGTTTGTGACATCCCTGGCACCAGCCTGGGTTTGTTGGACACACACAGCAAATNTGGGCACTGATGGCAAAGGGGTGTAGGAGTTTTTTAGGGGAAATGTTCCCTTCCCCTGCACCGAGGGATGGGAGAGGATCGGGTCTGAGCTCCGCGAAACGAACAAATGAACAATGGGCTCGATGTGCTCATTTCCATTTCAATGTCCCGCCGATCTCCCTCCGCAAAGGATGCGCTCCCAGCCGGGCCACAGCCTCTCCTATTCTGTCACAGATTCCGCTCCTGTGAGTTTTTATCTCCGCAGACTCGCGTGTAACTTTGAGAATCGGGGGGGATTACCACACTGCTGAGACCGAGCATATGGCTATTAATATAATTATGGGTCTGTTGCTCCAGGCTACATCAGATTGCCTTTGGGCTCCTGATTCTTGAGAAGAAAGGATTGAACTATAGTCACCCTCCTTTGGTGCAAAAGATGTGGAATAAATAATCACTCTTTCACTTTTTTTTTTAATTATTATTTACATGCTTCATTGAGGCAACCTTCAACATAGCAAGGGTTTAGACAGAATTCTGACTCGTCACATTATCTGTAGCACATTTGGCTTTAAGCATTTGGTTTTGTTTGCCTTCTTTTGTTAAAAAAAAAGTTCATAATGCTTTTCTAAGGCTTTGTTTAATTCATCATAATAAAATTCATGTTTATCTTTAGAATTCCCTTATTTTCTTCAGTCTGGATAAATGAATGCCCGTTTGTTCCCCGTTACAGCAAAGGTGAGTTACTTTCTTGAAACAACACATTTCAAACTATGGTATCTTGGGTAAGAATAAACTGAAAAGCATTGGTCTGCAAAGAGAAGCTAAATTAACATTTTATAAGCTGGGTAACTTGTATTGCTGAGAGCCAATTACATCAAGCATCAGTTGAAATCAAAGCTTCGACTTCTCTCTCCAACACACTAACTAGCTTGAATTTAAAACATCAGATAAACGGGGCTGGAGATTTGCATGTGTGAATAAGAGCTGAATTAGAAACAAATGCGAAGGGTTCCCAAGTGCTGAAGATAAGCCCCAGATTTTCACCTGACACCTCCCCGAGTAACAAAATTGTGTCGGGGTCTGGAAAGTGTCAAAGGGTTTTTAGGGCGAATGGAAAAGTGGTATTCGGAGGGATAGATTTACACAGAATTACAGAACCGCGTTTTCTAACTTTTGTCTCCACTGACAATCCCCCTTTCTCCTCTCAGTAACGTGAGAATAAAGGAATTTTCAGGGAAAGGGGGAGAACTGAGATTGCTTAGCACTTTAAGTCCCACAGCATGGAAAAACAAACCCTCCTTTACAAGTGAGAGAGAAAAAGACAGATGAATGAAAAGACAGATTAACTAGAATAAGAGAATGTAAGCAGATACTGAAGTTCTGGAGTGGCCCTGATTTACGAGGAATTAAAAAGATCCCAGAAGAAGAGGCGGTGGAGCCTTTTTTTATTTAAGACTTCACGTCATGATGATTACTCGATATCTTTTCTCAAACAAGAATAACAACCTAACGTGACTGAGAGCCGGGAAGGTGAGTTACGGCGGTGGAGTCACCTGAAAATGAACCGTCAGCAGATCCAGCTGACAAGAGAGAGATTAAAATCAAATCTTATCTCGTACCTGGCCCTGTCCTCGGGGAGATGAGCTCCCATTTGTGGGGCTGCTCTTGTTTCACAGTTTGGCAGCGCTCAGCACGCACTGTTATATATATATATATATATATATAGATGTTATATAAACACCCCACTGAGCTCACACAGGGCTGAGCATCCCCGGCAGTAATACCCACCGAAAATACAGAAGTCATCAGCTAATTGCAGGCTGCAGGGCTGCGTGTCTGAGCAGGCCCTGCAGAATATTAATTGCAGGTACAGGTAATAATTCTGCACAACGAGCTCTGCTGTCTCCTGAGGCAAGCTNTGCATTCTGCAGTTTGCAAACTGAGAATCCGGGCGCTCCCGTTTAGAAATATCTCAGGTGAAACCTGGTTGCAGGAGAGCTGCAGAGCACCTGAAGCAGTTTGTGGCACAGCATTTCACAAAGATCACTCACATTTCTGAGCTCTCCTCCAAACTGCCACAGCCTTGCCCCACATACAGCAGATTTTCAAATAAAATTGACTCAAACCCACGATTTCCCTCCCGAAAGAGGCACATTTTCATTTTCCCTGCGAGCGACACTTTCTCGCAAGGTTTTATTTTGATATGTCTTTTTTTGTCCTGCGATGTTCCACCAGCCGGCAGCGCTCTGCTCATCTGCACTTCAATGGCAGAATCCACCAGAGGTACAGGTTTAAATAGCACATCCTGAGACGGGAACAATGAAACGGGGGGGAGAATGGCCCTGCAATAAATAAATAAATAAATAAATAAAGTCCTATCACACACTTAAAGCCAAATGCCTGCTGGGATTGGGCTCAAAAGCACATTTGGAAACCGATCCCTTGAGAAGATATGTTTGTTACGGGTGTTTGGCCCCCGGGATTTAAAAGGATTTGCTTTTAAGCTGTTACTTNACTGCAAGTATGTGACTGGAGGGCTCAGGTGTGAAAGTCCTTTGATAAAAGGGACCCGGGTGTGCCAGAGAGAGCGAGTGAAAAGCACTGACGCTGCCGGGAGCGCAGGGGAAGGATGGGACAAAGCACATCAAGTTTAAGGCAAGCAAATGCTTGGGATGCAAGAGGGATGAGAAACCGCAAAAGGCCCTTGAACTTCTCGCTTTGCATACGAGAGTGATTATGGAAAAAACTCTCCAGGAACTGAACACCAAAGTGCCAGGAACGGAAGAGAAGAGAAGAGAAGAGAAGAGAAGAGAAGAGAAGAGAAGAGAAGAGAAGAGAAGAGAAGAGAAGAGAAGAGAAAAGAGAAGAGCCCAATCCCTTTCTCTTTGCCAATCCCTCGTGTATTTGATGATCCTTTGGTGTCTGAGCTCCTCACACTGCTCTGGTTCCAGCAGCAAAACTGCATCTGCTCTCTTGTCAGGGAATCTCTGCAGCATTTGCATTTTAGAAGTCAGGTGCACCATTTCCCCCTCACCTCAGTTCTGTATTGTTTCCTCAACCACTCCCATATAACAGAGAAACCTTTCTTGCACCCCAAAATCTGCTCTGAGGAAAAGCACTGCAAGCACAGGAATGTGCACAGCTCCCACACTGGCCTGGCACTGCAATTGAGCACTGGTTATTCATTTTCAGTGTTTATTCATTTTCAGTCTTTATTCATTTTTTTCAGTGTTTATTCATTTTCAGTGTTTATTCATTTTCAGTGTTTATTCATTTTTCAGTGTTTATTCATTTTTCAGCTCTCTAAAATGGTCACAACTGCCAAACCTGTGGGCTGCACTTCCAGTCTGCCAGACCCTGGACAGATCCATGGTGATTCAGTATCCACAGTTTGTGCTGAATAGCACAGTAAATATATTTATTGGTTTGTTTCCACTTGAAAATCCTGAAGAACATCCAAAACTAGATATAGGCACATGAACAAAAAATATTACAATTCCTGTAACATCTGAATTTGACCTAATCTGGAGCAGTCCTGGAACANAACTCTTGTAAACCTTCATTCCTCTACTGAAACTGCAAGAAATAACAGCACTGCAACTTCTGAACTACTTCAGGCCAGAATTTTTTGTCAGGACCCATCAATTTCAAAAACAAAGAATTCTCAGTTATCACAACTACANTTATCTGTGGGTGCAGCCACAAATAAGTTACAGCTCTCCCAGGCTGTCACTGTTCCAGGTGTGGGATGAATTTGGGATCCCTCTGTTCCAGGTGATTTTTTGGGATCTCTCCATTCCATGTTCCAGGTGAATTTTGGGATCTCTCCGTTCCAGGTGATTTTTTGGGATCTCTCCGTTCCAGGTGAATTTTTGGGATCTCTCTGTTCCAGGTGATTTTTTGGGATCTCTCCACTCCAGTTCCAGGTGATTTTTGGGATCTCTCCGTTCCAGGTGATTTTTTGGGATCTCTCTGTTCCAGGTGATTTTTTGGGATCTCTCCACTCCAGTTCCAGGTGATTTTTGGGATCTCTCCGTTCCAGTTCCAGGTGAATTTTTGGGATCCCTCCGTTCCCGGTGAATTTTTGGGATCCCTCATTCCAGTTCCAGGTGTATTTTGGGATCTCTCGTTCCAGTTCCAGGTGATTTTTTGGGATCCCTCCATTCCAGGTGATTTTTGGGATCTCTCCTTTCCAGGTGATTTTTGGGATCCCTCCTCTCCCCGCTCCAATCGTTGTGTGCAGCGCCGCCCCGCGGCCGCAGCCGCGCACTGCAGCGCGCTGAAAAAACCCCAAAATCGGTGAAATTGTTCGGGAGAGCTGCTCTGACCGCTGAGAGGAAACAGCTGCGCTTAGTCTGAACTACTCAAAAAGCACGGGCTGGCTTTTCATCTTCATCTCACTGCCTCATCTCGCAGTCACTGCCAAACCCCAATTNTTTATTTCACTATCAAGTTATTCCATTTATGACACGGAGTAGGAGCACACACACACGATTTCTCTGCTCAGAAACTGTTTCTCTCTGTTGCATTCCCATTAGGGTCTCAGACAATTTACTGGTGTCTGGATATGGACTGGACTGGANTTTACAAGAGAAAAAATGTAATAGGAACTTTTCTCAGTTTGAGAGAAAGCTCTCACATCATGGTCTGAGCCTGACTTGTGTAAAGCAGCTGCAGATCTTAATTGTTAGACAATTGGAATTAAATATTAGAGAACTGAAATAGCATTGAGCAACAGAGAATATAGAGCTCATGTAGAAAACTTTTATGTATGCTGAAAATTCTGCACCACAAATTTTTCAGACCATCCTATTCCAACAATACAAAGTCACCGAGTACTTTGGAATCTCCAGACCTGGATTATTCACCAGAACCAGTTTCAGATAAAAATCCAGCTGGGATCCAAGCTGGAAAAACCAAAGTGATNCATGTAATCATACCAACAGAAATTGTGACTCATTTTGCTTGAAGACAGCAGAGCAAACACTGCTGGAAGCTAAAACACAGCACTGCTGTTAGAGACTGTCCCTGCCCTGAAACAGGGCACAGCAGAGAGGATTAATTCTTTAAACATCAAGGAGCACAGGGGGCTGACATCCCTTCTGATGGAGCAGCAGCAGATCTAAAACCTTGGCAAAATCATAGGATGGGAACAGACCTAGAGGTGAGGTGCCTGATTTTGGCACCTTCTGAGCCTGAAACTTTGCAGTGTTTAATATTGAGAAAAGGTTTATTCAGTTTTAGCAAACTGAGATCCTGCACACAACAGCATTAAATGCTAAAAGGGGCATCTTGACATTCTCTATATTTCATTTTTCCATTGATCTCTGTCCAAAGGAGGAAATTAAACAGACATAATACAAGTCACAGAATACAGATGAAGAAAATGCTTAATCACATCAGACACAATTTTGAAACCAGCAGCCCACGCGTGCCAGGAACATGGATTTATGTGGCATTTCAAATGCAATACAATCTTCAGCTTTTCTCTACATTGGGGCAGTTTTTAGACTTTTTATTCATCAGGTAGAACTGCAAAGCACATCTCTAAAATGTGATTCAAATCAAATCAGTCACTAAAAGCAACAAAAGATAGTTGTGATATTTAGTTAAGGATGTCAGAACATAGGAAATATAAAATGTTATTCCCTCAACCCCAAAGAATGATTGACCAGGTCACACCAGAGGTGCAGTGGCCCTGTGTGGCCTCAGCCCCACAAAAGCAGGAGGATGATATAATCACAGAACTGATGATGCTGCTCAGCCATCACTGGCTGCCAAACATTTCTGACTCAGGATCTCTGAAAGCAGCAAATGTGCTGGAATTGGACAGTTCTGGGAAGTTGTTTTCTGCCTGATTTTGTCCAGTCACTTTTAAAGCTTTAGCACTATTGATAAAATACCAAATTCATCCAGTGCCAGCATTGCTTTTGGAAAGACAAGGGACACTCTTAACATCCTTCTCTGAACTGGATTTCAAGTTTTTGCCTCAGTATTTTGAAACATAATGACTCAACAATCTGTCAGGGCTGAAACCTTTTAACGTGTCCTGCTCTCCCATCCCTGTCCCAGCTCTCCCATCCCTGTCCTGGTGCTCTCATCCCTGTCCTGGAGCTCCCATCCCTGTCCTGGAGGTCCCATCCCTGTCCTGGATCTCCCATCCCTGTCCTGGTGCTCCCATCCCTGTCCTGGAGCTCCCATTCCTGTCCTGGAGCTCCCATCCCTGTCCTGGAGCTCCCAAACTGTCCTGGTTCTCCCATCCCTGTCCTGGTTCTCCCATCCCTGTCCTGGAGCTCCCATCCCTGTCCTGGTTCTCCCATCCCTGTCCTGGAGCTCCCATCCCTATCCTGGAACTCCCAAACTGTCCTGGTGCTCCCATCCCTGTCCTGGTGCTCCCATTGCTGTTCTGGAGCTCCAATCCCTGTCCCAGCCCTCCCATCCCTGTCCTGGTGCTCCCATTGCTGTTCTGGATCTCCCATCCCTGTCCTGGATCTCCCATCCCTGTCCCAGCCCTCCATCCCTGTCCCTGTTATGTTGTTCTATGTGGCATTTCAGAAATCACATTCACAGATCAATGAATTCAGTTACTTTAATTCCCTGANTTCTGCACTGAGGCTGAACCCAAGATAAAAGAGATTGGCAGATCGAGGCAAAACGAATCCCTGTATCCTACAAGCTGTGAACATTGTATCACATCACCTCAGCATCAAGGGGCTGATTAATGATCCTGGCATTTCTGAGCTTAGCAATTCTTCCTTGCTCAGACATGAGGCATTGCAGGAGTTGTGACAAGTGTCCAAAGCTGTGTCCATTTAATCTCATTTTTTGTGGCCCGTTCATTCATCCTTCAGCTGTGTTCTTTAGGANAGGCTGCATTTCCAGGCAGCAGTGACATCTTGGGGTGCTGGTGGGACATGCCTGAGCTATGCAGCACTTCTCCCACGAGGAAAGCAAGACAACCTTGCAGAGGGTGCCGTGGCTTTTCTGGGTGCCACAGCTCTGCCAGGGCTGATTCTCGCTGTCCCCAAGGTCACAAGAGGGGCCTGGGAGGAGCTGCAGGCTTTGGGATTCCTGTTCCCACCCTGCCCTCCATGGCCAGAGCTCCTGCAGCCCAGCCAGGGGCTCTCCTCATCACACAGAAAGTCTGAATTTGGGCCATCTGCCATGAACCATTAACTTCCACAAAGCCCAACTCCACCACGAGGCTTTGAAAACCCAAATCCTAACANTTGTTTCTTCTTGACCTCTTTTGATCTTCCCTCTCCTGCCATTAGCTGTGAGTTCAGAACCACAGCCAGAGCAATCACAGTTGAAATGACTGCAGTACTTCCTGAAAATGTAACAAAAAAGGGATAACTATGGTTCTAAATGAGCTAAGGTTCATTTGGCTGGCTTGAGAACAGCACAAATCTTCTGATACCTGGGCATTGGAGCATTAGGAGCTACACCCACATCCAGAACAAACAACTCTTATCAGAAATCCTGGGACAAAAAGTTAAACTGGAAATGAAGCAATTCTGCTGAACAAGTACAGCTTGCTCAGACAGAAAAGAAAAGTAGGATATAAGCATCAAATTCTGTCTGGTCTTTTCCACTCATAAAAGAAATTTAAAAAAAACCTGTACATATTGCTTTACAGGCAGATATTTAGAAANAATTATTCTTTACATGCCTTGTCCCATGGAAGCTTTTTGTTTCCTTTTTGCCCATCCTTGTGACTTTTTTCCCACAGGAAAACCCTCACTGATTTTTATCAGTGCAATACAGGTTTCCTCGTGGCCAAGGCTGCAGTGATTCAAAAGGAATTACTCAGACACCAGAGCAGCATGGTCTATAACACTGCCTGTAACATTTGAATATATTCTGGCCATAGAAACAAAGATCTACAGCTCCTTTTTTTCTTTTTTTTTTATTTTTTTTTTCCCAACTCACTGGTTTATTTGTTCAGATTGCAATAGATTTCTAGTTTACNTTTCTCAAATAATCAATGAAATGCTTAATGAAAACAAACCAGAACCATTTCCAGGACCATCATCTGAACTGTAAAATTTAATCTGAGCCAAAATTTCCTTTACATATATATAGAGAGGAAGAAACAGTATTTCTCTATAAGAGAAATGCCTACAGAGCANTGGAGGTTCAAAAGAACCTCCACACATCACTCTTCCTCTTCTCATTAAATATGCTCAGAACACTTTGTATAAAATAAATAAAAATACTGACTAGTTTGAAAAATGTGTATTTTTGATGGGAGGAGGTTTAAAGCCAAGGCACTAATTAGCCAGCACAGATGCAGGAAGTTAGATTTTGATGATGTGATCAGATGTAAAAGAAGATAACACACAGTCAAAGAGAGGAAAATGATGCATTGTACCCTCAAGAAAAGGATTTGATTTGTTTGGCTTTTAAAGTCAAGTGCTGAAGCTGAATGAGCTGAAACCCAATTTTAATGTGTGGAGAGAAACATCTGTGATGGGGATGGTCCAGAATATGAACACATGGAATGATCAGGCACAAACCCAGCTCAGCTCCAGAGGGGAAAGGCGACCCCNTGGGAGTGCAGATCCTGCAGGGGATGCTGGGCAGAGGGAGGGTCAGGGCAGCTCACAGAGAGGATTCAGGTGTCNCAGCACACCTGGGCAACATCTGGAATCTCAGCCAGGCTGTGCTGGAGCTGCTCCTTCCCCTCACAGCAGCAAAAGCTGCTTCATTTCCTGCCAGGAGTGTCCTGGTTTGAAGGACAGGTGTCTGAC
Organism: Saxicola maurus maurus; assembly: GCA_900205225.1. Lineage (NCBI taxonomy): Eukaryota > Metazoa > Chordata > Aves > Passeriformes > Muscicapidae > Saxicola > Saxicola maurus. The sequence continues at coordinate 299,797 of OAMK01000018.1, forward strand.
AATAAAGGCAGAAATGGAGAATGGAAACCCCCTCCCTCCAAATTATTATTATAATTCTGAAATTAAGGGGCTCTCAGGAAAAGACATGGGAATTAGGAATAACAGTTCTTTACTAGGAAAATTAAACTAGCAATGCAGTATTACACAGAACAATCCCTGTCTCTTATACACATCTAGATGTGTATAAGAGACAGGCTCCAGGGATGATGTGCAAAGGTCTGGTTTTCCTCTGGAATCCAGTGGAAAGAAGGTGCCTTGGTGTCCAAAATCTCAGTTTTNATCTGGGTAGGAAAGGCTTGGCTCCTCCCCTGGCTGGAGCATCTCCCAGTGGGATGATGGAATTTTATCAGTCATGCCCTGGGACTCACTGGCCATGAACAGGAGATATCTCCTGGAGGGAGGATGGGCTGTGGGAAGATAAAGATGATTGCCCAGCTGGTTTTAACACATGGCCCATTAGCAGGAGATATCTCCTGCAGGGAGGATGGGCTGTGGGAAGATAAAGATGATTGTCCCAGCTGGTTTTTAACACATGGCCCATTAGCAGGAGATATCTCCTGGAGGGAGGATGGGTTATGGAACAATAAAGGTGATCACCAGGCAAAGCTGCAATGGCTGGAGTGAAAAATCAGATCCCTGCANGTAAAAAACTTAAATAATTGCACCAGAAATAAAGGCAGACTCAGAAGGGCTATTAAGGAAAACAGAAAAGAAGCTTTCTTTTAATTACTGAAGAGAGATATCCAAATTAATACAAAACTACATCCGTATAATTGAAAACTCTACCACATAATATAATGTGTGCTAAAANAAAAGGCAATAAAGCATTAAAGTTCATGTGACATCTTAATCAGAAAGCCAAATAAACACATTAGCAAACAGCATTGACTTGGGCAATTATTTTAGGTTTTAAAAATTAATTTGTTTACCATTACTTCACCCTTGAACTTGTACCATTAATATCAAACACTGTTTTCCAGCATGTCCACNAGAATATTCTCAGAATATTTGATAGCTGAGAGGTAAGTGCTCATGAGATATTTACTTATGAGAAATAAATTGCAGCACTGCAGTTTGAATTTGCACCCAATATAATGGGAGCATTTGCCTCCAAACTGTGCAGTTCTGATTTGTACAAAGCTTTACTGCTACTGGCAGAAGACTTGAGTCTGTACTTGAGTGCAGCCTCATTAAAAATGAAAACATGCATGTACACAAAAAGCAGAATGATGGATCACAAGTTTTATGGATCCTGCTCTGCAGGATGCAGCCAATAGTGAAAAATGTCATTATCCCCTGGTAATGAAAAGTTGCATGTGGGTATTTATCATTTATATGCCAACTATTTGTTTTCAACTGAAAAAAAACTGCTGGAAACATCCCATTCCCACACCAGATCCATGCACTGCTCATAGACTGATTAATTATTTATTCATTCAGTTTGAAAAACGCTGTTAAGATAGTTGAGACTTACTAACTTGTTTCAAGTACCTAAAAGAAAGTGCAAAGCTATTTTGGGACATGAAGAACCAAACATTTACTGTTCCTGTATTTTTTCCCCCTGAGTCCCTNGTATGTCAAAAAATATTTCTTCAGACAAAATACAGCATTATTCTTAGAAGACATCCCCAGGAAAAGAAAAACTCGTGTTCTCAGACTTGGANCTAAACTCCAAAAAGCCAGAATAAGCTTGAAATAATCTGGTTTCATTTTTTATTTAGGGGAAATTAGATCTTTAAATACACCTACAGCCTGTCTTAGAGAGGCAGAGTAGGCAAGGTAAGAAAAGTTCATTTTCCATTTAAAGATGATGTTAATCCCTCTCACATCTGACAGGACTAAGCACAGAGGAGACAAATGCTTCATCTGTCCTACCCTAGAACAGCAAAATCTTCAGAACAGAGAGCTCAGTTAAGGAACAGACCCATTCTTTCCTGGAACAACTTTAAACCCAAGATTTACCATGACAATCAGCTTTCAAAACTTCATTGACAAAAAAAANGAAGTCTCAGAAGGCAGGTCTATTTCTCAAAACCTTTGGTCAATAGGAAAGAAAATCACCTTTTGCTTTGATCCAACAGAACCTGCTCTACAGCTGTTGTTTATCAGCTCAAGAACACTTTTATGACCCAAAATGCAGCATCAAAGTGGTTTGTGTGCTTTAGAGAACGAGGCTTTATTGACATTTCCATGTATTAGAAGCTGAGGGAGAATTGCATATTGATGACAGCAGAGCTGTTCTGGAAAAGAAGGAATAAGAAACCATTTTTATTTTATGGTTTATTTTATATGGTTTTATGTTTTATCAGGTATGTTCTGGATGTTGGATTACCCAGCTGGAACACTGGCATCAGGAAAGCATTTCCCAGCCCTGGTGTTTTCTGCCTNCCATCCAGTGCAGATGCACATTTTACCAGACAAGATGGTTTGGCTGCTTTTACAGATGGTCAAGCACTTCCAAAACCTCTCCTGATGAAATCCTAAGCCCAAACAGATGAACAGCAAGTTGTATCTCAATCTCAATACTTTTTAATATACCAGTCCTTCACTGTCTGGCAGATATATAAAAAAATCATCAAGAAAACAAATAATCCAATAGAATTATAGAACTGTTTGGGTTGGAAGGGTTAAATCCCACCCAGTGCCACCCCTGCCATGGCAGGGACACCTCCCCTGTCCCATTGCTCCAGCCCCAGTGTCCAGCCTGGCCTTGGGCACTTTTGGGGATCCAGGGGCAGCCACAGCTGCTCTGGGCACCTGTGCCAGCCCTGCCCACCCTCACAGTAACAAATTTCTTCATAATATCTAATCTAAACCCACTCNCTTTCATGTTCTGCGTGATTTATTTCCCCAAAAGATAACTTTGCATTAACAAAATTAAAGCTGCTTTCCAATCACTACTGCTTCTTTTAAAACCAGGATTAAATGGCAATTACTTAGGAAGAAGCACTGTGCTTAATTTGCTCATTTGCAGTGCTGCCAAGCAGCACACTAACTAGATAGTTATCAGCTGTAAAAACTTCATTGAGCAGGAGCAGGAATTAATTAATTAAGCAGCTCTAGAATCAGAGGGTCAGCATGCTGAGGACTTCTGTTTGTCCTGGAGGTGATTGCACCCTGGATGCTCTCAGGAAGTTCTCAGTGGGGAATGTTTTATTTACCACTTACAGGCACCATATGACTGAAGAGCATGATTGCAAATCAGCTTAAAGTTGCTTATTTATTAGAAGACTTTAAGTTTTGAGGCCAGACTTTCCTGTTGTGTATGATATAAAACCTGTCTGTGGTGCCAGTGAAAACAAACACAAAGAGCTGGAGCTCTTTATTTGCACAACCAGTACCCACCCATATCTGTAAGTGTTTTCTGCTAAGAGATCCCACAATAATTATTCCTCACACACATTCAGAAAGGAGCAAATCCTCCACTGTTGATCCTGCCTTTGTATTGGGACATAGATTTGGAATATATTTTTTTTTTTCCTCCAGAAATTCATTGTGCTGGAATAGACTTCTGANACATAATTAAAAGCAATAAGTTTAAATGCACTGAAACTCCTCAGTTATCCAGAATTGAAACACAGTTAAGATTTCAATCAATTTGTCTGGAAGTATTTCAGTTCATTGGCTTCACAAAATCTCCTGGGCTCACCAGGAGCTGCTGCACACCTCCCCTCATCCCTTTCATTTTCTGGTTAATGCTCCAGCCCATTTCCATGCTGCTGCTTGAGACAGGAACAAAGTTTACTTGCATACATTTACATCCCAATGGAAACTACCACCTGTGAAACAGCTGAGTTAATTTTAGGCATTAAATTCAGCAGGAATATTCATTTGAGTAAATATTTTCACAATTGCTTCTGTCCCAGAGGATAGACACAAAATGAAATTTGAAGCCTAATATATTGCTTTTTTCTGTGAATATAAATTTCATAGGAGAACATAGTTTTTTTCACCCTGNTTTTAAAATAATAGTTCAAATGATCAGATTTATTAAAGGGACTCTATCAAGGCTTNATTTAGGAATTGATGAGGTAACAATATAGAAAAATCAAATCCATGTTTCTTTTGAGTTGATAATCTATGGTTTTCTGTAAGACTGAAGTTGTGCCTGTGTAAAATAGTTTGGCATTTGGAATTTTTTTCTTCTAATGAGCTAGAAAATGTAGCCATGTGNTTTCTGTTACTATTCTTTCTTACANGCCTCTGTTTTTTTTTCTTCTAGGCCATAAGAGGTTTTCTGCATGCCTTAGGCTTGCATGAATGTGTAGGTTCTTCAAAAAATTATTGCATATTACAGTATGCTTATGGAGTAATAAAGGTGTTTGTGATGATGCCCACTGTCTGTATTTTAAAAAAATGAAAATAGAATTCAAAGAGGGAAGGACTAATTGTTCATATACTGCTTACATAAATCCATTCAATCAGTTCATTCTTATATCCATGTGGAATTGAACTGAGATTATTATTATTATTATTTTTTTTTTTTTTTTAATTATTCTCAGTGCCCATGCATAGATGCAGGTTTGACAGTAACAGAGCTAAAGGCTGTGGAACTCAAACTTTTTTTCTTTTTTTCAAGTTCACATGATGGATGTAGATNATCCTGTAATTTGTACAGGAGGTAGAGATGCAAAATTACATGGAATTTATTGGCTGGCAGTTAAATGAGCCTCAGAGTGCCCTTTTGCCTTTCAGCCCTCCCAGGCTTTTGTTGCCTTGCCATCCTGAAGGGGAGTCATCTGCCTGCTGCAGCTTTTTGGTTGGAGCAATCTTTTCATGTTAAATCAAATGAAAAGTATTCAACACTTAACTGTTGCTGCTGTTTTGTTACCTGAAGCATTTACCTGACAAAAAAATAACCACTGCAATATCCCATAAGGCTCCTCCATTGTCAGATTGACAGTTGCTGTTTTGATTTAGATTAGTGGCTCATGATGGCTGCTGTTAAAATTTTGTTTTCCCGAAAACTTTATTTTGATTTTTTTTTTTTTTTTTTTTTTTTTTTGTGAGAAGGTGAAGGAGCTGGTTCTTCAGAGAAGCTGCCCAGTAATTTTGCAGTGAAGAGCTCCTGTGTTTCAAATGCTTGGGAAAGGATGCTCAGGTATCAAGTGGCAGCAGGAGGGTGAGTAATTCCATCCAGTTCCCTCAACAGATCCTGGGATACAAGAACCTCACCCAGGCTCTGAAGATTACTTAACATGAATAAAAGATTTAGTTCTGCCTTGTATAATGGATGAGCTACCTTAAAATAGTGCCATGTGAATAAACCCCTCCAGCTCAACAGCAAAACNCTCAAGTTGTCATCACATCTCTGCCTATGAGACATGACTGAATCAGTTCTGCCTAATTCAAGCATAAAAACAGAGAGCTGGGGATGGCAGCCACCCCAGGAGGGACACCCCAGCTTGGGCAGAGCTGTTCTCTCTGCAGGACACTCCAAATTAGCCTGGATTAACCCAGAGGTGCATTTGGGCTCAAAGACTGCCCTGAAATACTTTTCTGCAGGATGTTTGCAGCTGTGTGAATAAATGAAAGGGACACTGAGCTGAATATCAGCACCTGGCAGTGGAATCAAGTCTAGACCCTGTATTAATATATCAATGNAAACAGTATTAAATGTAAATTAATGTAAATAGTAATCAAAGGCATGGCCTGAGCAATATTTCCAGTTGCTCTTTTCAGTGAATATTTTGACACCAAGATTAGAGAGGAAATTANTTCTTTTAAAACTGTCCAGCAAGCACAGACTGAAGGATTGTAAAGCAGTAAATTGTTATCAGCAACTCCAGCTTAAAAAGATTTAGGCCTGAGATCTGGTTTGCTAATTCTGAGGCCAAGGCCATCTCCTAATTCTTTTTTTTCAATAAGCATTTCTAGTCAGGTTTTAGCCATCAAGAGCTCAGTTCAGTTTAAGTTTATACCTGACTTGCTTCCACAGTTTCCTTGACTTCTACTCAGCTTGTGGGAATTTTGATTTAGAGACCAGCCCAAGAACTAAATATCAACAGTTGATGGGAAAATGCTTCCCTGTGCCCTGCATAAAGGCATCATAACTTACACCCCCCATTCTTCATTAATATGCAGTTATACAATTTATAGACCACTTTAGTCATTAGCATATAAATTGCCACCAATATACTGCATTCCCAGAGCAAAAATAAAGCAGTGTGAGGAAAGGAAAAGCTACCAGAGAATGCCTGGTGTTTTTATATCTATAGCTGAGTGATAACCACAGAGAGTCAAACTCTTACACTTTGCTTCATTATGTAGAAATGTTGCTGGGATCACTTCCTCACCACTCTCAATGCCTTACCATCTGAAATAGCAAAATATTTTCCTGTTTGGAAAGCAAGCAGGTATTTTNTAGAGTATTCTAAATTAAAATAAAAAATCAGGTTTGCTATTGCTTTGCAGTGTCACTCAAGCTCTAGNCTGGAAAGCATTTTATTTCCCCACTGTTTCTGTGATGTTGTGGATTCACAGTGGAACATGATGGTGGAAATTCCTGAAGTTCAGATGGAGAAGAGCAAGCCATGACAAAAAAAAAAAAAAAAAACCAACAAAAAAACCCCCAAAAAACCCCCAGAAAACAAAAACAAAACAACCCAAAACAAACTGTAAAAATCCACTTGCCTGACTTTATAAATGACACTTTATTTGAATTGCAATAAAAAGACCAGCTTGCTTCCTTTTGGCTTAGAGATGCATTTTCAGCTTCTCAAGATCAGAGTTGCAGGTAGTGCAATTGTTCCTCAAGAACACTTTTTGTTTTACAAGAACAGAGCTTTTTGACTGCCTTGTTCAGGACACAATTAGAACAATTAAGTCATTTGAGGTTAACTTCAGCTGCAAAGAACCCCACAGACGTTAAAATGAGGAGGACTGGCTTTGAACTAAGCTTAGGCATGATTTTTTTCTCGTGCCTTTGAAGACACAAATAAAATAATCTCTCTCACATGGCTGGCTAATTATCCACAGCATCTGCAGCACGGAATCCAGGCTTGGGCCATTCAAGGTTTGGCCAGACAAATATGTGGCTCTGCAGTCAGAAAAGTGCATCCTTGCTAAAATCACTGACATCTGGAATTACAGGAGCCAGGGGCTGGCTGGAGTTGGTGGCTTTCCATGCAGGTAAAAATGCATGGCAAGGTGACAGTGTGGCTGCACATTCATCCCCATTCCCACTGCAATGTGCTTTTGAAAATATCAAAATCTTTTATTTCTTGCTAGAGGTGGCACCCGATATTGTGAGAAAATGTGNAGGTTTTCCTGCAATAAAACAGCAAAAATTATTGTGCTTTTTATGAAGTGTGAATGGCAAAGTTGTCATTTGGGACTGCAGCTCACCCCAGTTTTAGGGGTGCTCAGAAATCAGATCAGTCTGTCCTGTAGCAGAGGGTGTCCCAATGCAGATGTTTGTAACTGTGGTGTAATTCCCCTCTCTATGGAGCTTTTTTCAAATTTACCTGTGAATACACAGAAAAGTGACAGGAACCTCTCCCTTCTGGTCAGAGCTGGGAGGAACCCTCTGAACAAGCCAAAGAATGTCCCAGCCATGGTTAATCACAAAATCTGATCACATTTCTGTGCCATTTCTATTATAAATATTGTCAATGATTATTTGCCAGTGTATTTTTCCCCCCTGAAACTTGGCTTTGTGATTCCTTCTGTCATTCCACACTGGTTTTTGGTTCANGAATGGAAGTGCAACAAACACCACTTTATCAGAGTTATCTCTGCACTCCTTCACTGGGATGGAGACTTGGAAAAGGAGGATATTTCTCACCATTTTGGGAAGTGTTACTGATCCCTGAGGAAATGCAAACACCCCACACTCAGTTTCTTTATTCAAGTGCAATTTAAAACCGGCTCTCCAGCATAATGGGATGTTACAGCCAATATTTATTTTTCTTTCATTAGATAAATAGTATTAAATTGCAATCCTTGAGAAAATTGTACAGACTGTATCACATTTGAATGTGTTTGAGTCTCACTCGGGCAGATTCTCAGCACATTCAAATCACCATCATTATGCAAATAAGAGCATCCTCATTGCCAAGCAAGTTTAAGATGGATGGTTGTTTTTTATCAGGATGGGTTATCTTCCCCCTGGTAGCAGCTACACACAGCTCCTGGTTATTTCAGATTTCTTTTGCCAGTTGCTGGCTGTGNTTTTGGCCAGCAAGGATGGACTTTGCTCCTCTTCCTGTGTGTGCAGCTTGAAAAACACTTTGCTTATCACCAAAGATTTTTGGTATCAAGTTCTTGATTGTACTAAATTTTCATGTAGCAAATAAGGCTGTTCTGTGAGAGCCATTTTATTATATCAGTACTGCCTCAAGGTAAAAATTAATTATAATTCTGAAAAAAATGTAAATGTAAGTCATTGTGTTTTCTCTCTGATGCACGTTGTGCAAAAGGAACANAAGCTGCATCTGGTCCAAACATCAAAATAATAATCAGAACCAAAATCATTTTAAATACTTAAAAAGAAATGGGTTTTTATGGAGATGACAGTGNCACAAGGATCTCTCACTCTTATTTTTTAGACTGTTACCAGATTCTTCTACAACCTGTGCAGAAAGTGGCTCATTTTCAGCCCAATTACAAGATCCTGCAGATGAAATGAACTGCATCAGTTATTTATGACAGAGGAGCACAGTGAAACATGACTCTACAACTGGATCTGTTGCAGGATGATTTTTGCAGATGATGTTCCATTTAACTTAAGAAACATGAGTTCTGTGAAATCAAAGAAATAAATTCATTACAGCCCCAACTTTTTCACAGGATACAGGATTCAAATTTACCAGTATCATTATAACTAAACCTACCAACTTTGAATTCTTCACCCAAAGAAAATGTCTACAATCTACCACATGTGAAATGATTTTTCATTTTTGCTTCTATAATATTTAGAAGACAAAAGGTCTGCAGCAGAAATAATTCCTTCTGTCCCAACTTTACGAAATTTGATTAATGAAATGAACAATAAATAACAAAACCAACCCCCTCATATTTGGATTTACTGCANCCTTCCAGGTCATTTCTGTTCTGTTCTCCTGGTTTTTCTGCCAAGCATGCTGGGGATTAAGAATTCAAAACAAATAGCTGGAGAAGAAATGCTTCATTCTCTGCAGAGCCATGAGAGAATGTGCAAGTGAGTTACAGCCCAGGCAGGCTTGTTATGATAACAGCACTGCTCTTATTTCTATTTACAGCTAATGTTATCACTTCTGCAAATTAAAAATGCCACCAAACTACTTGAAAAGGAATTAGAATCTATAAATAGCTGCTTTATGCCCACTGCATTGTTTCCTGTTCTGTTAAGCAAATNCATTTCCATCCTAAGCAGTTACATCTGCATGAAGCAAAGTGCTACAGGCCANAATCTGCTTCCAGTTACATTTCTCTTTTTAAGATCACTATCTTAAAGGAGTGCAACAGGATATTTTCTATGACCAGATTCCATCCCTGGCCATTTGTGTGTAATCCTGAAACAACAATCAGTTCCTAAGCATGGTTGATCATAAGCAGTTGTGAGTGTGGGTTATTTATTAAAAGACTGATTTTTGTGCATTCTCTCATGCACATTTGAATTTCTTTGAAGAACTTCAGTAAAGTTAAATGCCCTCAGATTTCTAAATGAATGGAAGGTTTGTTTTAGAGTAGGTCTTCACAGACACATGAAATCATGAGATTTAAACTACTTTTCTAAGTGCTAGGGGATAAGGGGTGGTGTTGGCATTTCTGGCTTTTTATCTTTAAAAAATTAGAACAAAATATCTGTGATAGGAGGATTTTTGTAGATCCCCAGTGACAGAGGGGAAGACCTTGGCAAGGAATATGACATTTGTTGTAACCTAAATTAATCAGCTGTAGCCTCTTTGTCATTAAAGAGTTGAATCCAGCTTGGAAAATTCTGTGTATTCCCCTTCTTTNAGCAGTGTGTTGTATTTCACCACAAGACTCTGCAAATCAGGAATTGAGACACCTCCCATGCCATCACCTTTACCTCTAAAACTTTCTTGCCCAACCTGGGATTAAAATTACTTTTCCTTTAGCTAACATGAAGGCTGTTGGTTCCTATAATGCAAGTGTTTATCTAACACAGGCAAATAATTTACTTATTAATGACACATTTAATTGAATAGCTTTGCTCTTAATGGNTGCAGAGTGCATTGTTTGTGTTCTTCTTAAGAGGAAAATAATTTCTTCATCATCACTGTTTTCACTGGCAGGAATGGATGTGTTTATTAACTGNTCCTGCTGCTTGCTTTGCTTCATTTTTGGATTGGCCAATAACCCCATTTACTGAGAAGTGCATGGATTTCTTTCCTATCATTAACTATAAGGACAAAAGAGAGAAATCACNTTTTTTTTTTCCCCTGATCAGACCATTTTCAAAGGTGAGCATTACCTGAACTGCTCTGTTGTGCTCTGGAAGGGAATCCAGTGAAGTTTCTCTCAGTCCTCCTGTCCCAGGCTGTGATTTTGGCATGAAAATGAAATCAGCTGCCTTAAATAAAATCAGAATTGCAGAAGGATGCAGCTCACCTTCTGAGCTCCATTTCATAGTGACAGCTGGTTTATTGCACCTTTTACAGACCCTGTGTTTAATCAATAGAAAACTCTAATAATGTAACAAGATCCCCCAATGTTTTCTGACAAGTACTTGTAAATTTTTCTGGAATACTTCTTGTTAAACAAAGATTAAATGTGGCTATTAAAAGCAGGCAATAATGTTCCAGGAAGAGAGCTTTATTTCTGCACATGAAATGGGCACTGGGAAAGGATTGTTAGGCTCTGTAAACTTAAAAAAATGAGGTAGTGACAGAATTGCTATTACTTTATATAAATAGTGCAATAAGCAAAGCTGCACTTGCCTTGGACTGCATGACTGTGAGATTCTGAGCAGCACAGAAGGCAAACAAAAATTGTCTTCATTCCTATATATCAGCACTTCAGGGAATAATTCACTCAGGTGAATGTCTTACAGTGTCACACTCCTGACACAGNCCCTGATAGAAAAATGTGATTTTACATCACCCCAGACCTGCTCAGGTGAGACCTCAATGTTCACTTGGCAGTTATGTAATTCAGTGTTAAATCTAGATTTATGTGACTTTGAGATAAAGATTGTATTTGCTCTAATCCTGGGATAATCCTTGCTGATTTTTGGAGNTCCTTGAAACCAAACTCTGTGACAAGACCTATCCATGGCTATTCTGAAAAGCTGAAGATGATCAATTAACAGCAGCTCCCTCTTTTTTGGCAATTCTCCTGGCCAAATAAAGACATTTGATGCTCATCCAAAGATGTAAGAGATTGCATTTCTCTCCCTGTGCAAATCACAACCAGACTTTGGAAGTTAATCATGACTTAATGATATGCACCAATTTGAGTTAGAGGAGAATGAGGTGAAGTGCTTAAAATAATGGAAGAATTCTCTCATAAAACTCCAGCAAGAAACTCCTTCATTCCCTGTTCTCCCTGTGCACTCTCCAAGGCTGAGGGTGACATCAGAGTGAGTTCTGGTGACATCA
>OAMK01000018.1:326434-336630 GCA_900205225.1 Saxicola maurus maurus
CACTGCAGCCAGGAGAGGGATCCCAGTGCCTTCAGCAGGCTTCAATTCTGAGCAGACAGAGTTTTCTGGAGTGGTGTTTGTCAGCCTGTAGCCCACACAGCAGTGGTGATTCACAGAACATCTGAGCAGTGTTGTGAAACCAGTGCCAGNAACCTTCTGTGTGCAAGTGAGAGCAACCCGAGGGGAGGATGTGCAGGGAGCTTCCAACTGCATCCCTTGGTGTCTGCCTGTAAACAAAGGCCTTGGTACAATTCCAGCACTGGGTAAGATGCTCTGGGTTTCCTTCAGGAGCTTAGATGGCTCTTTTCCTTGGAAGGTCTGACAAGAACCACTGTGCTGAGACCAGCTGTGGTGGCTGAGGTGTTGCTGTGAGCTGCCCCAGAGCTTCAGCCACAGGCACTGCTGCTGCTGTGTTTGTGTCTGTGCTGGTCTCAGAGCAGCAGAGCCCTGCCAGTCACTGCTGGCACCTGCACCCTGGGCTCACTGAACTGCCCTGCACACTCAGGATGCTGCTTTGTCCTCACACCCTCACTTTTTAATCAAGTTTTTAATCAAGGTTTCCAGGAAGGTTCCTTCAGGGAGTTTNCTGTGCTGCAGACAGTTGTGTCCCTGAAGTGGCTCAGCAAAATGCACTTTGGTTCCTTGTACAAGCAGTGGGTAAAAGGTTGGTAGTGGGCTCATCANTGATGTCACCAGGAGGCTTCTCTCCTCCTCCTGTAGCCAATTCACCTTCTCACAGCCCCATCTGGCTCTGTTTTAAAAGTTACTTTNAATTAGTTTGGTTTATTTAGTTGTTTGGGGGTTTATCTGCAAGTAAAGACTTTTGGCTAAAATGTTTCAGANATTTGCTGTGGTAATGGTTTGTAAGCAAACAGACCCACATCTGAAAATGACCATGTAGATTGTAAACTGTGGGAAGGGGAAGGATACTGAATAATGTAGCTCTTACAACAACAACAGAAGAAATCAGTTAGCTGGGTATGTATAAAAATTGCAGCAGGGGTAATAATAACAAGCAGAGGTGGGGAGAGGTGTCAGCACACCCTTTACCCTTGGGGACACAGCTCTGAGATGGACTGAGGAGCAACAGGAGCTGCTCTCCAGCTGAACCAGGACGCTCCACATCTTGTCTTTTGATGTGTTTGCTTTCAAGAGAGGCAGACTGTTGAGCAGACAGTCTGCAGATCTCTTGCTGAGGAGAGAGGCAGATGTCCAGATAATCACACAGATGAGTCTGCATGTCCTGCACGCTAAAAAAATTCCTCCAAGTCACAGAGTGTAGTCTCATTGAATGCTGAGTGGTCTCAAAACCTTGAATTCTGTGGGCCCTCAACATCACTTGCTTTTTATTTATATTTTTAAAAGTGTGGTTTTTTGTCTTCAGTTTCCATTATGTAGATTCATTGTGCAAGAGGAGGAACCCAGAGCTGGCAGAGGGAACTAGTCAGTGGTGTCTCTGAATATTGCTCTAATCCACAATATAGGGAAGGAAACAATCCCAGTTAATCTTCAGTCCACTCACTCCCCAAAGATTCTGGATTAGCACATAATTGCATCTTCCATTTTCTGCTGAGCCATGGTGACTCATTCTGCTTGTCTTCATGAGAATAATGGTGATTTGCATCTGCTTGTATTTGAAATATCTGTATTTATCCTTTAGTGTTGCATCTCTGTTCTAATGTAATCAGCCTTGCTTGGTTAATTTTGATTTGCTGGTACACATGGGGTAGTTATCTTTCTTGTCTGTGTGTNTCAGATTCCTACATTTAACTTTCTGCTTTGTATATTGTCAGGTTTTCCTGCTCTGAAAGAGGGCTTGATGTTGTTTCTGTGGATTGTGTTTTGAGCTACTGTTGAAAGAACTACTCAGCTCTGCAAAACTTTGCAGTGTGATAAATCTGTAAATACACCATGTACCTGCAGCTCCACTCCTGTCATCCTTACCTTGTTCTCAGAAACAAACAGAGGATCTGNTTTGCTCAGGGTCACAAGTCTGTAGCTCTGGAGATGAAGGAGGATCTCAGGATTTGGGCAGAACTGAGCAGGGGTTGTGCCCAGCAGAGGAGNAGGGTGAGCACACACTGCAAGTTCATTGTGTGCAGAGTGCAGGGAATACTTTACACTCATTTTCCCTGTGTTGGTTGTTTAGGATCTGTTCAACCCAGTCAGGGGCTGTGCTCACCCACAGGATCAGCACTCACTGAAAACTCTGAACACACCTGTCCTTCCTTCTCTGGAACAGAGTGGGAAGGGAACATGCACAGTGTGCTGCTGTGTTAGTGCTCCCCTGATGTGGGACTCATAAAACTTGTCATGTTCCAGCACTGCCAGAATGGCACTGAGGAGATTCTTGTGCCCACTCCCAGGNTTCTGCTGAAATTCTGCCCAGCAGCCCTGGGAGTCAGGGTGTGGGACATGGGGGTCCAGAATGTAATGGNCAATTCTCAAAATCTGATCTGAGTTGTGCTGTCCCTCTTGCTGACAAGGGTCAAATCAAAGCAATGTGTGGTTTTTAAAGCCCCCTCTGGTGCTCTGTGCAGCTCTGCCCTGCTCACTGGGGCTCCCCAGGTTGTGCTCCCTTGNTCCAGGTCCTGTTCCATATTTTGGGGCTGGGAGCCTGTCACTGTCTGAGGGTCTCTGTGTGCCCAAGACCTCTCAGATGGACACAGGAGGTGGTTCAGGGCTCAGGGAATTCTTGAAGCTGCTGAAGAGACACTGCAGGAGACAGTTGTTCAGTCTCAAAGTTTGTTTATTGTTTGTTATCTCTACAATGTTCACGCTCGCGAGCAGCAGTCTGATCAGCACCGTGTCCAGGACCAAAGTCTGCCCACAAAAGGCAGGACTTANCTTTTATACCCTAAACTACCTATTCTATGTTTACANTATCTTTCCAATACTACAATATCTTATTACTATGTCCAGTCTTGTCCCCAACCAGTCTGTGATTCCCAGCATCCCCCACCAACATGGGGAACAAGAAGAAGAAGGAGAAAGAAAACACCACACCCCAAATCCTCCATCTTGGCCTCATGGCTGATAACATAAACAATCCCAAAATTTACCTTTTCTACATGCTAACTATCCAATTCACACTCTAGTTTCCCTTAGAGGTTGTATTTCCTCTCTGAGAGAAGGCAGCTGTTCCCATGGAGCTGATCCAGCTCTCAGACCCCCCTGGCTCTATTGGGGGTCTCTCAGGGGTCTGACAGGGGGGTTCTCACACCCACAGAGGGTCCAGAGGGACTCCCTGGAGCCCCACAGGAGCCATCCCTGGCTTTGCTGTGCCCTGCTCTCTGCTCCATGGCTGCTGTGTCCCCTGCAGCACTGTCTGATGGGAGATGATTTCTTGCATACTGAGCACTTGTGCACAGTGGGATTCTGTTCTGTGCTCCTGACTCTTTGACACCATCTGCCCAGCAAAGTGCTTTTAATNGGTTTCCACTGAGCCAGGCTGTGCTCCAGCCCTGGCAGCACGCTCGGCGTTTTTAAAAATAAACAAAATCTCTTCAGACAGCCACACACCAGCACTGGCATCTCCTGCAAAATTGAGGATTTCATACTGTTTGATATTGTGTGGAGCAGAAATGTCTCTGTTTGATAGGCTCCAAAGTGGGGAAGTGACTGATAGCTTGGAATGGCCTTCTAATAGCACTGGTTTATTTTTTTAAACGACCTTATAGAGCATTATTTTCCATCCNATTTTTAAAGTCAGGTATTATTATCCTTTTACAAAAATGCAGTCGTTGTACCTTGTTAGAGTTCTGTTCTTTATGAGAGCAGGGGAAGGTGGTGGTTCATGATGGTGATTTAGGAGTGAGGGTACCCACTGGCTTTCTGTAACCTTTGAAAAATCCCTCCAGGTCCCTGCTTTCCCTTTTTTAAACTGTCTTGTCTGCTCAGAATACAAGGTGTTCAGAGCAGGATCTGGTTCAACTGCAGCTATACAGCATCTGCTGTCCATTTTACCACATGAAAATAATTAATTTCTAGCATCTGTGTTAAAAATTGGAATGTGACATTCTGATTGCTGGGCAACATTAACTGCTCAGAGGTCTGTAAGAGGAGAAAAGAAGAGTGGGCTAAGGAAAAAAACCCCAAAGATATCATGAAAGCATCTGTGTGATTAAAATATTCTAAGAGATTGAGTAGCTGCCATCCCCTGATGGTACAATTAATGTTATCTAAACCTTTTCAAACAGCAGTATGATAAAGGGAACTTAAAAAGCTTTTTATAAGAAGATGTCATAAAGATGTTTTTATATTTATTTCTGTTGTAATCTGTGTTAATAAATTACTAAAGAAAATATTTTCAATGTCTGTATAAACTATGCAACAAACCCCTTATGAAAAAATAGTTTTTTTGACAGATGGTGCAGATCTTAGAAATATTTCATTCCTTCTTTGCCCCTTCAGGCCTTTGGGGTTTATTTTAAGCTCCTTCAGTTTGGTGAGTTGTGAACACAGTGGGCAGTGGTGGTGATGAGATGGTGAAAGGAGCTGTCCCTGTGTTACTGATGGGACATGGAAATGGAAAGAGTCAAAACACATGAATTCTTCTGACCTTCTGAGCTGCCTTGTGTGAGCACACNGAGACTCAGACACAATCCTGTTCATCAGCCTTTAGGTTCTTTTATTCAAAATTACTGGAGTCTGACCTGGACCCAGTTTCAGGTTAGAGAAAATATAAAGGAAATATCCCTTGCCAAAGAAGGTGGCATTTCCCAAATGCTGATGTTTTGGGTGGTATCTCAGTGCTCCTTTGTTGTTAATTATTCATTTGTGTAAAGCTAACTGAGGGAAATACCTAAGGGCTGTGATCTTCCACAGGAGTTTGCTGCTGCTGTTACCTTTTTTCCCCATTTGTCCTGTCATAACTTTGGATATTGCTGAAGATGTTCCCTGCTGTTTCAGCTGCAGCAGTTTACAGTACAAATATCAGCACAACTGGCTCTTTGCTTGCCTTTTTATTTAGCCTCTTTATCTGAGCAGCAGTAGATCAGAGTAATGGGACAATAATCACTGGTGAAAAATGTGTTTGTTTATTTTCATTCTATTTCTATGCAGTCATGTGCTCCTTCCATCCTTTCATCTNTTCCTATCAGAATTATGAGCTTGGTTTGGATCAGACCCTGAAGAAAGAGAAATGCTCATAAGTGGAGAACACTAAATATAGCAGGCCTTTGTTCCTGTATTTATAGTTTGGTGCTTAGAATGTCTGTATGTGCATTATAGGTTCTCATCAAATAATCAAATTGCATCAATAATAAAAGAAATGATGGATCATGAAGAGATTCTCTTCAACTCTTCTTCCAGCAGCTCCAGGAAAGAAGGATGACTTTGGCAGCATCTCTGCAGTGCTGCCAGCTCTGGGCTTTGGCAGCCCAAGTGAGGAGCACAGAATTCAGATCTGGGTGCAGAGAGGAGCATTCCCAGACCTTGTGGGATTTTAGCTGCTGCAGCAGGTCAGATGCTGATATCCCAGGTATTAACTCTCCCAGCCCTTAAGTATTGATGGTATACAACTTGTCTGGAAGGTTGTTGGGAGACAGTGAAGATCCAGGGATGGAGAAAAGTCNCCCCAAATGCCAGGAGAGTCCTGCAGGATGCTGTTTGGTGTAAGAGGCTTCTCCAGTGTCTCAGTTCACCTGGGAAGTGCTAAAGCCATCCCTTTTTCCATAACAAGAACACTCCCATTTGTTCTTTGAGAAGAGCATCTCACATCTGTGGTGACTCTGCACCATTCCCTTCTGGCCTCTCCTTGACTTGCTGCACATCAGTTTGTCACAAGAATGAACATTCTCCCTCTTCTGCCTACAAACAGGCACTATCCAAATCTCCCCTGCAGCCTGTGGGATTGTGGTGGCACTTCAGTTCTTTTTGTCCTTCTTTGACATCTGTCTTGGGAAGAGCTGATCATTGCATTCCTTCTGGTCTGACTCTGACAGGACCTGAGCAAATGGTGCTTCCAGTACCTCATCATTTCCTTCTCCAATTTCTGAATAAATGTTTCTCTCAGACACTCAGCAAGTGAATCCCTCCATAACTCTGCACTTTCTCTTGCCCCCTTATTTATAGGTCAGCACTGCTACTTTCTCCTTCCAAGTCTTGTTTTCAGCAATGGGATGAAGGAAGGAATCAAGGAGGAAAACAGAACATATATAATCTTAGATTTAGGATGACACTGAACTTTAGTACTGACCTATACAAGTTATCAGAAAATAATTGAAACTCTAGGCTGGGAGCCCAGAAAATTAAGATTGAGGGCAAGCAGGAAGAAATTTATGGAAGTTGGAAGGCAAGAAGAAGAAATAAAGATTGAACTCTGTGTTGTGCTGCTGCTGTGCAGAGTAAGAGCTGACAGAGAAGGTGGGATTGTGATAAAGAACATGAGAACAGCTGTGCTCTGAGGGCTGCTCCAGCACACAGGGTGAGCCAGCAGGGCTCTGGTGGGTTCCCNTATCTTGTCCTGTGAAACTTGTGTTCTACCAAACTGCAGAGTCACCCTCATGTTAATTAAAGCAATTTAAATTAGGAAGGCACAATCCCTTTTTTACACTTCAGTTTATGATTAACTACCATAAATTTTCATGGAATAAACAAATCTTAATTTTGCTTATGCTGAATGCAAGTTGCAGCAGCCAAGATGGAGTTTTGCTTATTTTCTCAGTAGTCTGGTGTGAAATGGTTTGTACTTTATTTCACCTGCCTGAAAGGAAAATCAGAACAACTGATGCTCAGTTACTCCTTTACATTCAAGTGGTTGAAAATAACTCATATTGTTTTTCCAGTACAATATTCTCCCATGAATGCAAGCTTCATCATTCTCACCACTTTTCTGCAGTACTAAACAGTCTCTCTGCACATTTAGCCTTGGCATAATGGAAGCTCTCACACTTTCCAAATACTCTCAGTGTCTTCCCTTGACCTGCTGGCCAGGGGTGATACTGGGAAGGTTTTTATTTCATTCTCAGCTCTCCAGTAGAAGTTGCCTCCTGCCCTGCACGAGGAGGATCAGCAGGGACCAGGGAAATGCTGCATTGTGCTCCAGAGAAGGGAATAATGAAAGCATCCAGCATTGCTGGGAAAACACAGCTGGGAACAGTGAGCCTTCAGGAGTCAAGGTCTGACTTCACAGGAACAATGCTGAGAATCTTTGTAATTTGGCTGTAGAAAATGGTTCTGACAGCCCTTTCCTGGAAATTAAAAAACTCCACTCTGCAGGGAGAGTGCAGGTGCAGTCGTTGACCATCGGTGCTTTGCTGTGTTTTGTGTGATGGGTTTTGNTCACTTAAATCCAGACTGTAAGCTGTAAACAGGAAAAAAAAATTATGATAATTCCTTATTGGGCTGAGTGTGATGTGAAAAGGAGTGTGGATGGGAGAGCTGCTCAGCAGCAGAGTGGGCTGTGCAGTCTCCATGTGGCATTGGCATTTCTGCAGCTGAGTAATGAGCCATGCAGAGAGCTCACAGAGACAGCTGAAAACTCGTATTTCTCCCTCATTTACAGAGGTTGGGGTTTTTCTGTGCAGGCACCAGCTCTGCAGTTGCCCACTGAGGTGGCTGAGCTCCTTGATCTGATGGAAAACCAAAAAGAAAAGCTTTCCAGCAGAGATGGGGCTGTGAATAATCTCACCCCGAGGCCACAGCCCCACCAGATCTCACATGAAAAAGGGCTGAGTGCCTTCCTGGGCTGCAATTAGTGCTTGCTTTTTGTAGCATCATCCAGTGATCAGTTCCCAGGCCTTTCCATTCTCATTCCCTTGCAGAAAATACCATGATTATAGAACCAGGTGGTGTTCAACCTTAGCTGTTGTTCAAGCATAGAAACCAGGCAAAATGGAAAAGAGCTTGACATGATAACTTGGTATATTTATATTTATAATTGCCATTTGCAGCTGCTAGGCCTCAGCAAACTAACAGACACTTTTAAACAAGAGAATGATAATAAGTTAAATCTATGAAATTTAGATAATTCTATATAGCAAATGTGATCGGTGCCTTCTTCCTCATTAATTGCTTTTCATGGTATTGTTGAGATGTTTGATGGGGAGGGAAAGCCCCCCTCTGTCATTGATAATGACATATATATATATATATAATAAAAATAAATAAAAAAAGCTCACTACACTTCCTAGTTTTGGATGTGGCTGCAATATTCCAACCCTAAGTGGCACCTACTTAGGGTATGCTGAGCATTTTGATGGGTGAGCTGAAAGATTTTGGAAATGCTCTTAGTGCAGCCAGACTGATGCTGAGGAGCTGAATTCTGCAGCAGTGATGACAGAGGCTGCAGGATGGTGATGGAGATGGGGGGACACAGGATTGTGTCACACACCTTGTGTGGGTTTCCTGCTTCTGTCCCACCACCAGAACCACCCAGGAGCAGCCAGATTGATGTGGGAGCTGTAATCTGTCACAGGTGTCCCTGCTGNGTGTCCAGTGGTGTCCACTGCTGCCCAGTGTCTGCACCAGAGTCACCTTTTTTGTCCATCTGGGTTCTTAAGGCATTCAGCCTTCAGGTCAAACTGCCAGCTCACAGGAGGGTTTTATTCCATTACAGCAGAATGGTGAGAGCAGCATGAGGGCAAGAGGCTGTTTGAGTCATGGCCCAGTTCCTAATTACACCTGTGTGCTTCCTTAATGGGATTCAGATAAACGATGCTGTGGTGTGAGAGCAGTGATACTGTATTTATTCCTGAATTCGCTGGGAGATGTCAGCATGCAGCCCCGAGGATGTGAAGGAAGGGCAGAGCTTGTCAGCCTCCCTGGCTGCTCTGAATTACCCCAAACCTATTGGAAATGAAAGGTTCAGAGAGCACAGATGGAATAGATTGAAGCTTTGAGTGAATTGAAAGGGCAAGTTTGCTGGCTAATCATGATCTCTGTGGAGAGAGGGACAGCTAATAGATTGGAATTGTCAGACATTGTGAGTCCTCCAAAGAACTGCTTGGGGCATTTTACTTCCCAGTTCTAGCTTGTGTGGCTGCCCTCTCTTTCATTAAAACAGCTCTTGTTTCCACATAATTAAAATAAAACATGGAAGCACGTAATATTAGTGAATATGTGATGTTAGAANTGTCATTATCTTGGTTGATTATTTCCCTGCTTTTAAGGTAACATTGCATTGATGCATCTGTTTAGCCTCTGTAGATGAAAACTAGATTTTCAGAAGTATCTGGTTTTTAATTTAAGAACCAAAATGCTCTCAGCTCAGTGGATATGGAATTCAGGGATCCTGATGTGGTGTTATGAACTGTTACTATTACAACAGAAATGGATGAAACTGATGAATTCAGAATTTCTCTTCCCCTGTATATATTCAATTTCCCTGTGTTGTCTTCTGATGGCAGAACTTCTGTGTCTTCAGATTCAAAGTCACTTTCAGATCAGCCACAAATATCTGGAAGTTCATCATTCACTCCAAACCCATGCCCACTATGCAGAACTCAAGACTGCTTTACAATTACCTTGAAANCATTTTATATCAGGTTCCTTCACATCTTTGTGTTAGAGCCAAGCCTGAATTTATTGAAGGAGCAGAGAAACCCCATAAAACCCCAGGAAACACGGTGTCAGCCCTGTGTGCAGCAGGAGTTGGTGTCAGGAGGCAAAGACTGGATTGGAGCCTCAGGAATTTCAGGGGTTTGTGGAGAAGCAGCCAAATCAGCCCAGCCTGAGGCAGACGAGCATCAGCATGTCCTGGTGTCCTTTCCAAAGAGATTCACATTGATTGGGATGTTGTTGAGGTTTTCATTGATCACAGCATTCTCCCTCCCCAGGACTGCACAAAGGACTGCTGTCTTGCCAGACAGGTTTTTATCATTCCCAAATAATNCTTCCTGCATGCACAGAACAATCCATACCTGCCTTCTGAAATTAAATTCCTCTTGCATTGTTTCAGAGCAGGGTATTCACTCTCCACAGCTGGTGGCCCCAGAAGATGCTATGCAGGGTATCCTGTAAAATCAGACACATTCCAGTTTTCAGAAAACAATCCCTTTTCACACATCAAGAAGTTTACACACAGCTGGTTTTTTTTCACGTGCTCTTACAAGCTTCAGGCAGGTGAGCTGATTGTATAATTTTAGAGGCATTGGCTACTGAGACTTGAGTTAAAGCATCAGAATATTTATTTATTTACTTATTTACTTATTTACTTATTTACTTATTTACTTATTTACTTATTTACTTATTTA
>OAMK01000018.1:337195-354625 GCA_900205225.1 Saxicola maurus maurus
CTGGGTGTGGCTCTGCTGGTTCCTGCCTTTGTTCCCCTGCCCTGGACACACACAGGGAGGTGACACTGCTGTCCAGAGTTCAGATCTTTAAGCCACTAACCAAGTTTACTCTTTTTACAGCCTCTAAGGCCCTCAAGCCTCTCCATCTATAACCTCAAACCTGCAATCAGACCTTTATTAATCATTTCACCTTTGTACTGGGTCTAGTATTGCACATTTAAAAAGGAGCATTCTCCTCATTTTGATCACCTTTAAAAGGGCAAAGCTTGTTCCTGTTGATTGTCCCCTTGCTAATTAAAAGCTGTTGCTTTCCAGTTTGAACTTTCTGGTTTTCTGTTAAGCAGCTCCTGTTTTACCTTGATAAGGGTAAAACCCTCTGTGTTTTTAGACTAAGGACATTTTTAGTGCCCAATATTTGGGCCTGTTTAATGCACCAAAAGCAAAAAGAACTGCAAAAAGAACTTTATAACTTTCTAGAGCCCAGAGCCTCTTGTGATGGAAACAGCTGTAACATTGGTGGNATTCCAATCAAAAAGTCAGATTTTAACCCCTTTCTTTGGGGTTCTGCAGCCACAATCAGAGTCATAACTCAGCCCTGAGTTTGAGGGAACAGTCTGTGTGAATTTTTGNGTGGTTCCTTTGGGATGGCATCACCCCCATCCTCAGCATCCTCCTGGTGCTCATCTGCCCTGAATGGCTCTGGCACTAACAAATGAGAGAACTCTTGGCAAAAAGGAGAATATTTCAAGGATCAGAAATTAAGTGCTTTAATAAAGCATAGGGGAGACACTGGGATACCATTAGATTTTTGTTATTATTAATTCAAGGGGGTAAAAGTGCTGTAAAACTACCACAACCTCAGCTGAAGTTTATGGCTTTTGAAGAAAATGGTGCCTCAGAGGAGTGGTAGGACTCAGGCTTGATTAAACTGGGATTTCAGAAATTCTCTGCACTGAACAAAATCAAAAGGCATTCAATCTAATTAGATAGAACTGTGGAGGGAGAGGAGGAAGAGAGGTGTTCCTGACCTGCTGGCTTTTTATGTAACCTTTAATCCATGGGATGTATTTGGAGCTATTTTGGTAGATTTGTTTTTCTTCTCAAGGGAATTTGGCCTTGAATTGTAACCTTTTGATAACTTTGCTTAAGAAAATCAGAGGAGAAAACCTTCTCATGGTCCTGTTAATATACACAGACTTTGAGGAGGCTTGTTCTGTATTTTTTCCTAATGAANGTTCATATTTTGGCCAGATCCTGTGCCTCTGTTCTGTTTCTGTTGGGTTAAATGGCTTTTCTGCAGTTTTGATTTCTGGAATATGCATCTGNTTTAAGGACTGGTAATCCTTATGTACTTTTGAGGAGCTAATTGGTACTAATTTTGCAGTTGCCTATCAAGGCATGAGTATAAAAAGATGTAGAGATATGTTTAGAGATAGCTAACATAATGCTTTTTAAAATACATTGCAGGCACAGTTTTAGAAATGCCAGATAATATTTTTGGAAAACCTCTACAACATTGTGAATGTCCTCAAGAAACAGAAGAGGGTTGTAATTATGTGCTCTGAAATGGAATTAACCCTTGACCCTTTGGAGAAGCAAAATGCCATTTGTGCTTAGAGACTGACACAGATTAATTCTGATCATTTACCAGTCATTCCAGTCTTTCCATCCTCTCATTTATTTCAAGTTATCAGGATTCACAGTTCCCCCTGAACTCTGTGATAAACAGTCCTAGGCCAGGGAAATACAGGAATTTCACCATTATTTCTGCTCCTGAGGAACCTGACTAAGCCCCATCCAATATGGATTGTTCTATTTCCAAAATGCTGAAGGTTTACTTGAAAGTAAAAAACCACAAAGTTTATTTGTGATTGGTTTGTATGTACTAAGGATGGATAGCAATTAAAACAATGGAATAATTGTTATACTCTTCAAAAGCTTTGTGATTAATATGGAAACATGATTTGATGTTTTCCAGTATGTAAAGCTGCCAGTTGTGTTTGTTTCTTTTACATTACCTGATTCTGTTACATCTAAATATTCAGTTCCATCTGTGTAACCAGTGACAGAAACCACAGCAGAACATTTAAAATAAATATATTATATTAGTAAAGGAATCCCAGCCCATGTAGTACCATCAAAACTCAGTCACTGCAGTGGCTTAGGGTGAGGTTTGGCTGTGGCAGTGTGTGTGTTGGGGACAGCACTGGTGGATTTTACTGGTTCATAACCAAACCTGGAGGTTAATATCTTTGTTTTGTGAAACAGATGTTTAATTCTGAGCCTGGGCAATTGGTTCTNCTCTGTCTGAAGAGGGAAAACAATGGATGTGTTGGATTACTGCAGACTCTGTAATTGAGTGTGACAGATGGATTAAATTAGCCTTTCCCAAAGCTTTTGGTGTTTGCCTCTCTGAACTGTAAACTTTACCTGGAATGGGAACATTCAGTGCATGTTTCAGGTTTCTCTGATAGGACAAAATATTCCAGGTCTGCTGTAAAGTCACACAGTGGGCAAAAGAGAAATTCTCTGGGATTTCTGTAACGTGAGAGGATGGAAGGGAAGAGCCCTTAAAAAGAAATCCTGAAAATGCTTTTGNTTTTCCCCAGAGTGTCCAGTTCAGTGTCCCAGGGCACTCTGGGGGATGAGCCAGACTCTTGGAAAGGTTCATTAACAATCCCCAGCCTTCATCTCAGCCCATCATCATCCTCTGCTGATTAAACATGAACCTGNTCTACAAAGGGACCTCTCTGGGCATAGGTTCCACTTCCAGAGCTTAATTTAAATCTGATTCTCAANAACCCTGACTAAATTCAGCTGCTTGTTACCTTGATACAACAGTGGAGCAGGTTCTGGGGGATTACTCTGGATTTACTTTGCTTTAGCAGGAAACAGAATTTATCTCTTTAGATTTCAGCTGGAGGAGAAACTTTCTAATTAGAGTCATTTCTGCTTTCCCAGCACATATATTGGATACATGTGCTTTGCCTGATCTTATTCCCTAACATGGCAAGCCTTTATGGGATCTTTACAATTTGACATCTGTTTTGTTTTAAGCATTACCTTAAGAAAACTTTNCATTTGAGCTGCTTGTTTCATGAGTTACCTTTCTGGTGTACCAAAAATGAGAAAGAATTTGAAATCATATTTGGGGAAAAAAAGCTTTGTTGAGATAGTGNATCTGTGACTCATGAAAAAAACCCAAATATTTGAAAAATTGATTTTCAGGATGTATATATGAAGTAAAAAAGTGTTCCAGGCAACAAGCAGTTTAACTTGTACAGGTGGCTTGTAACAAGAAAATTCATTTTCTGCTGCTCTCTCAGCTGCCCTGCAAGCTGGCACGATGTTCAAAGCAGAATTTTCTTTTGTATGATCTTACTCTTTAGAAAAGCTGAAATCAATTTGGATGCGTTTATTAATGGTTCCTTTAATTAGTTAGTTAATGGCTCCATTGACAAGACAGGCTGCTTAAGTCCTATTACCTGCTGATTAGAGTGTAATACTATTGATCTGTGTGCTGTGCTGGGAACATGCACTCCCTGCTAACAGGAGATCACTGACTGTGGTTTGGGAAGGGGTTTGCTCCTGGTGAGTTACTGGTGCTGATGGGATGAGGTGTCAGCCTGCACAGCAAGGGCTTTGACATGGGGAGGGATGTCCTTCCCTGGTCTGGGAGGGGACAAAGCCACCCCTGTCCTTCAGAGACTGAGGGGAGCCTGAGAGACCCAGCAGGGATTCTGTGGGGATGGAAGTTCTGCCCTCCCCTCCTGTGGGCTGGGGACTCTCAGAGCAAGGGCTGCTTGTGCAGGTGTGGGGGGGTCCAGGGAGTCCCTCTGGACCCTCTGTGGGTGTGAGAACCCCCCTGTCAGACCCCTGAGAGACCCCCAATAGAGCCAGGGGGGTCTGAGAGCTGGATCAGCTCCATGGGAACAGCTGCCTTCTCTCAGAGANGAAATGCAACCTCTAAGGGAAACTAGAGTGTGAATTGGATAGTTAGCATGTAGAAAAGGTAAATTTTGGGATTGTTTATNTTATCAACCANGAGGCNAAGATGGAGGAATTGGGGTGTGGTGTTTTCTTCCTTCTTCTTCTTCTTGTTCTCCATGTTGGTGGGGGATGCTGGGAATCNCAGACTGGTTGGGGACAAGACTGGACACAGTAATAAGATATTGTAGTATTGGAAAGATAGTGTAAACATAGAATAGGTAGTTTAGGGTATAAAAGATAAGTCCTGCCTTTTGTGGGCAGACTTTGGTCCTGGACANGGTGCTGAGCAGNCTGCTGAGCAAGAACACTGCAGAGATAACAAACAATAAACAAACTTTGAGACTGAACAACTGTCTCCTGCAGTGTCTCTTCAGCAGCTTCAAGAATTCCCTGNGCCCTGAACCACCTCCTGTGTCCATCTGAGAGGTCTTGGGCACACAGAGACCCTCAGACANTGACACTCAGGGGCACCAAATCCTGCAGGAATGGTTTGACTGTGTCACACTGAGCTTTCTCTGCACTGTGGGCTCTGATCCAGCAGAGCTTTGTGTGGCCTGGGACAGATTCCAGAGAGATCCAGAGTGTGTGCAGGTGTGGTGATGCAGTTTGTGTTCCACTGACAGCCTCACACAGGGAAATGGTGACTTCCACAAGANCTTCCTTTGGCTCCTTACATTGTGAATTACCTAGAACATGATTTTAGAGTAATGTCCTTTTTTTTTCACATAGATTGCAGCCAGCAAATTACTCCTGGCAACTACTTCGAACTCAGTTCCAGCAGAAGAAAGTTTCAGTGTTCNTTTTTTTTTTTTATTTTATTTTTTTTTCATGGAGTGAAATGAGCTTCACTGGCTGGGATTTCTCCCTAACTTTTATGAATTCTCTGTGTCTCAGCACATGCACAGCCCTGAGCCCATTACTGAGCCCCAGCTGGCTGTGGGATCCTGGCTGTCCTTTGATAAGATGCTTTANATCAGTGTTCCTGGCATTCCTGGCACAGCCTGTGGCAGAAACAGCACCCAGAGACCAGGGGGGGATGCTGGAAGACAGACTTTGTGCTGTGTGTTCCCATCAGGTAGCACAGAAATAACTCTGGAATCCTGAGAACACAAGTTGTGGTAGACAGGANAAAGGGAATATCTGTCTTTGTTTATAGGAATGACATCCTTCCCCAGAGACATTTGATTAATCTCCTGTGGTTTTATGAGTATGTGATGCTCTGGGGAGAGTGCAGGTGGAAGTCTGTGTGCTCTGAACCTTCTGACAAAGCAGCATTTCCTAAATACTCGTGAATAATGCTCCTTTTAATTTTCTGGTATGAGGAACCCTCCTTAGCTGCAGTTCCTTCCCAGGGACAAGATCAATGTAAATTCCTCTTAGAGCCCCTCTTGTAGCAAGTGAGTGTTGCTGTATTGATCACTTAGTCCAAGAACAATGAGAAATTGAGCTCAGGGTTTGATTAATACACAACACATCTCTTCTTTTCTCTAGATTAACATAATCATTCCAGGCTGGGAGTGGATGTGCACCCACAGTATCCTTGGGAAGCGGTCAAGGANTTAATTACACAAAGAGAACTCTTTGCTAAGAATTTCCTCAGTTTGATGTTAAAGGAGCTCTCTCCTGCTGAGCCTTCACTAAAGCCTGGTCAAGTGGCAGGAGCAAATTTATGGATCAGTGATCTAAGCCCTGAAGAGTGGCAGATTAGGATTTTTCCCACTGAGATGTGGATTTCAGCTGTTTAAGTGGAAGGGGCACAAGAAGTGCAGAAGGGAACAGCCAGGCTCTGTCCTGAAGTCTGTGCCTGGGCAGATTTGCTTCTCCTTCCAAAGCACATCAGGACATGAGGAAACAGCCTCATCTTGTGCCAGGGGAGGTTTAGGTTGGGTGTCAGGGACATTTTCATCACCAAAATGTTGTCANGCTCAGAACAGGCAGCCCAGGGGAGAGGCAAGAACTCTGTGCTTGCACAGTGACAAATATTGCCAGAAAACAGCAACAGCACTGCAGAGGGGAGGCCAGGGAACAGGAACATCTGTTTGAGGTGAGGAACTCTCTGGTCATGGTCTCTCACCCTCCTGAGGAGGTCACCACCATCTGCCAGCCAAGAGGATTGAGCTGCACTGTGCAGAGCTCACAGAAAACATCCCATGAAAAGCCTGTTTGCTGAGAAAGGCAGNCAGAACTGTCTGGTTTTCATCTCTAGGCTGCAAGCCCTGGGAAGTGTCAGATTTTAGGGCTTGAGCAGCCCTGAGTAACCCTGTGCTGCTCTGTCCCTGCAGTGCCATCAGTGCCACCATCACCCTGTGCCTGCTCTGGGCCTGCCTGGGACCAGGATTTCCTCTTCAGGGCACCCTGCTGACAACAGGCTGTCACACATTTATCATCACTTAGCAGTTATTGACATTTATGTCAGCAAATACTCCACTCCTCCATGGAGATTGCTTTGAGCCACGGAGGGATGTGACAGACACACATTTTTCTTTGTAGAAGTGTTCTGTTTCTGTGTGTGTGTGTTTGCAAGTGGGGAGGAATTCACCTGTCATTCTTCTGTGGTAACTCCTGATCAGTTGGGAAGAGGCAAAACCACAGCATTTCTTCCCCTTCTACCAAAGGTTATCCTGAATATCCCCCTCAAAGCCCAGTGCATCAACAGCAGCAGGTGAGGGTCAGTGGATGGTTGTTTTCTGCATGGACAGGACATTAATGACTCCCAGTGCATTTGGTGCTTTTGAGAAGTTGTGAGGATTTAGCTGTAAACCTCTCGTTTATTACAGAAACTTCACATTTCTGTGGTTTTTGGAGGAAATCTTGAACGTATTTGAGCCTTTGAGGTTTGTCTAAAGACAAATAAAAAGAAATCCATAAAATTTCTCTGCAAGTTACTGCAATTACTTCTTCCTGAGACACCAGAAAAGCAGACTGAGACTACAGTTATGAGAGGTATTAACTCTTAATCCTGTAAGTGCAGGCTGAAAGATTAGACCTGCAATTGGTTTGTGTGCTGTTTTTTTCTTTGGTGATGTGAGAGGAAGGAGAAATTCAAGCAGGGCAATGAAAATCTATGTTGTTTGCTTAAATCCTTCTTATTTATATTGTTGCAGAGTTTATTGGGGTGATAATATTTATTATAATGCCTTCAGCATCCTTAAATGAGAGGTGTTACAAGAATGCAGAGTCAGGTTATATTGGTTAGATACTGACTTCTGGTCTGTGTTGAGAGGAAACAGGTGAAATATAGCTGCAAACTTGAAATTACAAACTTGTATGCATTTCCACCTCAGGCTCANCTAATAAAGCTTCCCAGTATTTTTAGAATGCTCTGCTGCTGGTAAAGTCAACAAAATCTCTGGAGTCATGCTGGGGACTTGACCCTAATATCTTCCCTTCTGCTGTTTCCCTGGATTGGGGCTTTAGCTGCATTTGGATCATTCTTCCATCTCTGCTGCAGATCAGGGTAAAGCTGCCTGACTCCAAGTGAGCTGGGGAAATCCAGACCCACACATCACATATTTCATATGGGTCTTGCATAAATATGGATNTCTCCTCCCTCCACAGACAGAATTCTGTCTGAAAAGCAGGCAGTGGAATACCCAGATCCCATTGCATAAATGGATTTTACACACAGTGAGTGTTGGGTGGAAGTTGCTCAGTTATACTCACTGAAGTTTTCACTTCATGCTCATTTCTTAATTCCATTTCTTAATTCTAACAATGCAAAATAATTTTATGACAGAATGGGGAAAATTTATTCTGTTGGTGCCTGTTTCTTCCAAGCTTATGAAAAAATGATAACACTGGAGTTTTCCTCTAACCCCAGCTCCAATTTTTCCATTCTGAGAGAAGAACTCCTGCACCAGGGCTGATGGATGGCTGGCTGGAGATGAGCTGTGCAGAATTTTTGCAATGAACATATTTTGCTTTTGAGTAACTTTGTCTGGAAGACATCTTTCTCCACAGCAAGGCCTGCTTGGAGGACTGATCTCTTGAGGGAGTTTTTTGGAGAAAAATGAAGAAATGACAGGGATGCAAGAGAACAGTGGTGCTTCTGAGCATCAAAGACAATCAGGGGACGTGCTCTCCTTGAACTGATTGCTCAGTGTTTAATTTCAGCCTGTGCTAATGATCCCCTGGGCTTTGGGAAGAACACTTCAGGGATTTGGGGTTTGCTGTTGCTGTCTGTGTGAATCCATGTGAAGCTCCAGTGTCATTTTGCAGCCCATNTTCCCTCCTGCTTCCTGGAGGGTGCACCTTGGCTTTCCAGAATCTTTTCATTCAATTGATTACTAAGCCAGTTGGGACTTCAGCTCTTTAAGTGCTGTAAATAAATGCAAAAAATATCATCCCTTGTGGAGGGGGAGAAGAAAAGGTTCTTTTCATTTACATGCTTATTTTTCAGTCATTTTCTGATACATCTCTGTTCTCTGGGATTCTGGAGCACAGTGATTATGTATGTCTGGGCTGAGGCTGAAATTACTGATTTCTTTTACAGCTGCTCTGCAGTAGGTCCTGCAGACAGGTGAAGCTAATTTGATTGTGTCTTGCTGAGGACTCTCCCCCATGTTAGACTGAAATGTAAAAGTCATGAATGTCACCTGTGTCAGGGNTGTGAAACATCCAGCTGTGAATGGGGAATGGGAGAGCTGCCATGGAACATACTCTGAGGATTTTTAAAATGGAATCTGCAGCCAGGCAGTGGCAGCTAACACAGAACCACTCCTCCAGACACCTCCATGGAAAACTTCTCCATGCCCCAGCCTTGCCTCCAGGGCAGAGGGATTGATGGGCACAGAAAACTCTCCTTGGAAACAGCCTCAGGTCCTGGAAGTCAGGTGAGGTTTGACCCTTGCATCAGGCAGAGATCTGCTCCAAGCCCCAGGAATTACCACATTCTGTCCCTGGTTTGTAACACAGGTTCCTGCTTTGCCTCCTGTCTTAGAACCAGGTCTAAAACTTGGTGGTTTCAGAGGAAACTGCTCCTGCCACAGCCTTGCAAATGCCTGGTGCTGAGTGTTGTAATTCTGCAGAGGAACACTGTTGTAGCAGATCANTTCTATGTTCTGTGCTCTGTCTGCTTCCTTAAGGCACTGACTTTTCCTGTTAATAACCTGGTCAGGTGAAATATGGAAGAAATGCTGGATCTGACCCTTAATATTCAGTTCTCCAACGTTTTTATTGGCAAACTGAATTTCTAAAGGCTTGGAGCTACAATATTTTTGATACTTGAAGCAGCAATTTCCCTTCTACTGTATATTAACAGCCACATAGAAATGATTTTATTCTGTGCTAGGGGATAAAATGACTTGGACGTTTTAATAACATCTGGCAACTAATTTTCATGTTCCCTCATATGATTAATAATGGTCTAGATATATATGTAGATATACTCTTTACTTACTATGTGGGGTCATGCATATATAATGTAATATGGAGATGGGATGGATATAGAAAACAAGCAACAGTGTAATGGGTTATAGCCAAAAACTCTAATCTGGGCAGTTAAAAAATTTGGAATCTGAAGGATGAAATATTCTGGGACTGGAATGTGAGAGAATTGTGAATGTTGAAGTTTCAGTTAATCTCATGAGCTCCCAGTGCTGTGTCCAGGGCTTTCCTGAACACCCCAGGGATGGGGACTCCAGCCCTTGAGAACCCTNCAGAGAATTCCTCTGATGTCCACCCTGAATGNGTGTGGGTTTTCAGACACAGGGCTGGGGGTACAACAGTTCTTGTCCAGGGGGAGCTGATGTTTGTGCTCAGTCAGGTCTCTCATGGAAATTTATATCCATCATATAAATCCCCATCAGCACAGCTGCAAAGCTGTGGTTATTCAGATTTGTGTAGAATTCAATACTTCTGTACAGAATGCAGCCTGTTTTATGATGGTGCTGATTTGTCTTGAAAATCTCCTTCAGCAGATTTGCCTTACAGCCACATTTCAGCATGGAATGGTTTTCAGTGGAAATAAGGGAATTATTACAGATTTGTACATCTGCATTTGGACCTTTTGATTCATTCCTGCTCCCACCTTTACTCCTGTTTCTCCTAATGGCAGCAGAACCTGTTTCACTTAATGGGATTTTTCTTAGTGCNTGATTGCAGGAGTTGAACCTGCCTGTGTAGTGGTGGCTGTGGTTTGTCCCTAGACTGGAGTGGTTCAGTCACAGGTTTTCAGAAGTTCTCTCTCCCACTGTCCTCTGATGTTTGCATCTCATTTTCCTCTCTTCCTTCATGGTAGCTTTTTTCATAGCTCTTTGTCAAACTGCACCATTGTGATAAAATGGGGGTCTCTGCTTCCCTAAGGGCAACAAGAGCAGCTCACAGAATGTCCCCTGGCCTGTGCAGGATTGTTTCAGTGCCAGTCTGCAGGCACAGCTTCACACGTGTACCCTGAGCCTCTGTTCAGCACAGCTCTGCCAAATCCAAGATTTCAAATCAACTTGGTAAATATCAGTGCTTTGTTTTTGTTCCTGACTCTGTTCCAAAGGCCAGCTGAGGAGTTCAAGCTGCCTGCCTTCACAGCCAGCCCTTCTCCAGTATTTATTTAGTGAAAGCTGCAGCCTCTACAGAGAAATCCCAGTGCAATATCAACTCGCAAACAATTTTCTAAAGCATCTTTAATGTACAGTGTTACTGTACCCAGAGGTGCAGGGGAGCAGTATTAATGCAGCCATGATAGTTCTGAGTGTTCACATGAGTCCTCCAGGAATAATAAACAGCTTGAAATAACAACCAACAAATTCTCCAGATGCTTTTTATCCCTGTCTTGGCAACTGTGCTGATTCCAGATCAATGCAGGGTATTAAGACATTTATATGATTGAGCTAAAAAGCTGCCAGGTTGTACAAGCACTGGGCTCATAAAAAAACAGGAGAGCTGAGTAAAGGCAGAGGTNTTGTGTTCATAAACTGCAGAGTGGAACTTGCTGGTAACAGAACAGACAGTGGCACTGGGAGAACTGGGGATTCACTCAGCAGCTGTGCTGGGAAACTCAGGGTGTGTGTCAGTCNCTTGATTACCTGATCCCAACAGATGAATATTTTGCTTTTATGAAATGATGCTCCTGGTAGTGAGGCCCAAGTCATTCCTTAGACAAAACCACACAAAACCTCCATTTCAGGTGGAATCCCAGCAGAGCTCCCAGCTGGGTTTGTCCCTCTGGCTCCTGGACCAGCAGAGCTTTGGGATTGGGATGGATCCCACAGCTGGGCACCATGGAACACCTCTGGAAAGCAGAGAATATCCAGGGAATATCCAGGGAATATCCAGAGAATATCCAGGGAATATCCAGAGAATATCCAGGGAATATCCAGAGAATATCCAGAGAATATCCAGATAATATCCACAGAATATCCAGGGAATATCCAGAGAATATCCAGAGAATATTCAGTGAATATCCAGAGAATATCCAGACAATATCCAGAGAATATTCAATGAATATCCAGAGAATATCCAGGGAATATCCAGATAATATCCAGGGAATATCCAGGGAATATCCAGAGAATATCCAGGGAATATCCAGAGAATATTCAGGGAATATCCAGAGAATATCCAGACAATATCCAGAGAATATTCAGTGAATATCTAGAGAATATCCAAACAATATCCAGTGAATCTCCAGGGAATATCCAGGGAATATCCAGGGAATATCCAGGGAATATCCAGGGAATATCCAGGGAATATCCAGGGAATATCCAGAGAATATCCAGGGAATATCCAGAGAATATCCAGGGAACATCCAGAGAATATGCAGACAATATCTAGTGAATCTCCACAGAATATCCAGAGAATATTCAGGGAATATCCAGACAATATCCAGACAATATCCAGACAATATCCAGAGCCCTCCAGGGGCAGTCAGGTGGTGCCTGGCTGGGGTCATGGCCCAAAATCTGGACAAATAAGCTGATCTGAAGATGATGATGGCCTTTGGAGCCCTGTGTAATTGGCTGTGTGGAGATTTGGATCAGACTGTATTTTTTTGATTGCATGTGTCAAAACAACATATGGTTGGGTAAAATGAAGCTACACCCAGTTTTTCTTTGAAATGGTTTGATAATGTGAAATTCCCAGGGCAGTGTAAGCCCAGATAAGATATTAATGCAAATGCCTTGAAGTGAAATGGATTCTGTTCAGGTCTTGTACCAACCTTTTAATGCAAGAAACATTACACAGCAAGCTCAGAGCTTTCAAATGGTTTTGAAATGTTTCAGATGCAGTTTTCCTGCAGATGTGTCTGTAGCTGTGGGGGTTTAGAAGCTGAAAATCTTGGCTTCAGACCATTTGTTTTGGAAAATGGCTTTATGTACTTTTTGGGCAAAACATCATGAAAATCAGGAGGGTTTTTGTTTCTTTCTCTTTGTATTTAATTTTGCATGTATTTCAGAATATTCTGGAAACTCACACAAGTGCTCTCAGATGTTTGAATTTCCTGTGTTTTGCTTCAAGGACTGTTTTGTGTGAAATCATGTTGTTTGTTAGTTGTCATCTATTCCACTTTTTAAAAGTTTGTCAGCAAGTTAGGAGATCTGAAAGTATTTCTTTGATTTTATTGACCTAATTTCATTTTTAATTGCTTTTTCAGTTGATATCAAAATGAGGTAATATTCATCAAATAGAGAGACAAAACAAGCAAAAGAATAGAGACTTGACTTTTTTTGCTTTTATGCTGGAATCGTGATCAGTATAAAATATTTTTAAAAGTGGATATTAACTTCTTCAGAACTCCCAGGCTTTCATGTCATGTCAAACCATTTCTTCACAGGAATGCACTGCACAGTTTTAGCTGGATGGTGCACAAGGAAAAGCTTTCTAAACATCATCACCTTCACATCCCAGGGCTCATTTCTGCAGCCTTATTGCTGTGGCAGATTTACCCCCATGAGTAATCTCATTGGCTAAAATTGAGTCCTGTCAGGAGTAACAACTCTGTGAGGAAACTAGTGATTATTTTTGTCCCTTCTTTTGAAAACTGGATTAGAATTCTTCCTTCTTAAATATCTTCCCGGTGTCTCTTGCATCATTCAAGTTACACAGCACTACATAAAATTCATTACAACTCAATTATAAGGCTCATTAGGTAGGTAGTGGCATTTTGGCAACATATTCATTTATTACCCATGNTACTGTTAGAATCAGGATGGAACAATGAAACCAAACATAGCACAGGAGATGGTTCAGAGCATAAAACTGTGGATCTTTGCCAGAAGAAGGTTTTATGTAACCTGCTTTGAGATCTCCCTGTGCTCTGCTGNTGGCTGGAGCAGGGAGAGGTGTCCTTTGGAGGTGATAATGAACTCAGAGCACCTTTGACAGAGTGCCATGCATGCTGCCTTCTGCTGCTTCCATCCTTTTCATCTCCTCAGTCTATCCAGCAGGTAGAAAGTATATTTATCTACCTGTACATCTTTAAATATGATCCAGCTCTTGCTTTCTGTGTTAATTAGCCCTGGTTCCCACGGCAGAGTGCTGGCAGCAGCAGAATCTGTGACAGGGACTCAAACTNCCTGAGCTCTGCACACAGCCAGCAGAGTCATTTGTCCTGTTCCAAGCAGCCAGGGACAGTGTCCCCAGCCAGGCTGGCATTTACCAGCATCCAGTACTTGGTGGCTCATTAATGCCAGTGGCTGCTGATGGTTTCCAGCACTGAATCTGCTGCTGCAAGGGTGTTCCAAGGGTGAGCTGGAACAGCCAGCTCAGCTCTGGAGTTGTGCTCCTGTCCAGAGCCTGTATTTCTCTGGCTGCACGTGCTTGGAAAGGTTCTGTGTGCTGCCACTGTGTGAGATTTGTGCAGCTGACAGGGACCATGGCTTACCCTGAGGTGACACACAGATCACCCAGCTCCCAGCAGGAACCTTCCCCTAGCCCAGGTAGCTCAGAGCCCCATCCAGCCTGGCCTTGGTGTCCCTTTGTTAGCAGAAGAAACCTCAGTTAAAGCTTTTTCCTTNTCCTGTTGTTTCTTGATCAGTTTGGCCTGAATCCCTCCTTTTAATCCAGTGAAATTCAGCCACCTTACACCTTGCTGTTATTTCCTGAGTCCCCACATCATGGAGTTGGAACTCCTTCAGGCTGTACCTCCCTTACACAGAGACTGTGTCTCAGTTTGCATTGTTTGTCTCTTGATGAATCTTCCTATCATANAACAGCAGATGGGAAGTGACAGCTCTGAGCTGTTCAGGAGCAGGCACATCCCCAGTGATGACTGAGGAGATGGATCACAGGGAGCCCTGACTCATCTCCTGCTCCAGAGGTGAAACCCATGGCTGAGCTTGTCACGGAGGGTTTTGTGCTGCTTGCTGTGACATGTGTGCTCCTGGGGTCACAGCCAGGGCTGTGTCAGCCCAGCACCTCATCCCCAGGCTCAGTGGGAAGGTCCCAGTGCCCAAAGGAGGGCACAGTGCCACTGAGCTGTGAAGGAATCAGAAGAGATGGTGCCTCCCTTCTCCAGCAGCATCTCCTCCCCAGGCAGGGGCTCTGGCCCTTCCAGCCTCAGGGAACCAGCTCAGCTCCCAGCACAGCACAGCACAGCACAGCTCAGCTCCCAGCACAGCACAGCACAGCTCAGCTCCCAGCACAGCCAGGCACCCCAGGGTGTGCTCACTCCTGCCTTTACTCACTCCTGGGGTTTATTCATTCCCAGGGTTTACTCACTCCCAGGCTATACTCACTCCCAGGGTGTGCTCACTCCTGGGGTTTATTCATTCCTAAGGTGTGCTCACTCCTGCCTTTACTCACTCCTGGGCTTTACTCCCAGCGTGTACTTACTCATAGGGTTTACTCACTCCCAGGGTGTACTTACTAGTAGGGTTTACTCACTCCCAGGGTGTACTCATTTGTGGGGTTTACTCATTCCTTGGGTGTACTCATTTGTGGGGTTTACTCATTCCCAGGGTTTTCTCACTCCCAGGATGTACTCACTCCTGGGGTTTACTCACTCCTGGGGTTTACTCACTCCTGGGGTTTACTCACTCCTGGGGTTTACTCAGTCTTGGGGTTTACTCACTCATGGGCTGTACTCCCAGGGTTTACTCACTCCCAGGTTGTAATCATTTGTGGGGTTTACTCATTCTGTTTACTCACTCCCAGGGTGTACTCATTTGTGGGGTTTACTCACTCCCAGGGTTTACTCACTCCCAGGGTGTAATAATTTGTGGGGTTTACTCATTCCTTGGGTGTACTCATCTGTGGGGTTTACTCATTCCATTTACTCACTCCCAGGGTTTACTCATTCCCAGGTTGTACTCATTTGTGGGGTTTACTCACTCCTTGGGTGTACTGATTCCCTGGGTGTACTCACTCCCAGGCTATACTCACTCCCAGGGTTTACTCACTCCCAGGGTTTACTCACTCCCAGGGTTTACTCACTCCCCTGCCACACTGCCAGTGCCAAATGAGGAGTGTGCTCTTTGTTTGTTCTTTCCAAGTGTGCTCTTTGCTCTTTCCAAGTGTGCTCTTTGTTCTTTCCAAGTGTGCTGTTTGTTCTTTCCAAGTGTGCTGTTTGTTCTTTCCAAGTGTGCTGTTTGTCCTCCCCCCCTCACCTCTGTGCCCTGGCAATGTCTGTGTCAGTCCATGACTCAGACCCTGAGCAGATGAATGGTGCAAGGAGTATGTAATGGTGTAAGAACTGTGTAAGAACTGCAGTCAGGCTTTGTGCAAGTGGGCAGCAGCTCCTGGGCTTACACACCAGCACCAGCAGCTCCTCCTGCAGAAGGACTTTTTAGCTTTTGCTGTTCAAACTCCAGCCCTAGTCCCACAAATCTCAGATTAAGTGAAGTCTTTTATAATGTCTTTTCTTGCATGATCACTTCTTGTGCTTCCTCTTTGGGAAGATAATGGACTCTGTAAATTCTGCTGTAAGAGCACCTGTGTCACTGAGAAACTGTGCCCCAGAAAATGAAATTCTTCTGCTGTATTAAGTGCTTGGATTCCAAGCTCAAGATACTTCTGAGTAAAAGCTACTCAGGGCAGTTTCTCTATTAGCAAAGTGCTGTATACACTAAATTANATTGTGTGGCTGCCTCCAGTTTAGATAAGCACATAAATGGGATGTGCTGAATCTACTCTTTTCACAGGCAGCAGTTCAAACTGGGTGTTGCACTGCAGCTGAAACTGTAAAATGGACATTATTCATATGAATGGGAGTAGCTACCACTTAATGCTCACACCTTGATCAGGAAAGTAGTTCTGTGAGAAAAGTCAAAATTCCAGCAGCCTCCTGAAATTCCTGCCTGAATTGAGCCATGCAAGGTTTTGAGAGAAGTATTANAATAATATAAGGAGGACATTTATTATTCTTTCACCAAACTGTAATTAATACATGTCCTCCTTTAGCTGTTGTGGTTTCAGTGTCACTGGCAGGCAGGAAGGTGAGTGTGCACAGCCAGGATCACTGCACACCTGTGCAGGTGAGCTCTGTGCTNTTTGTGTGGGCTCTGTGTCACCTCTGGACTGGCTCAGCCCTCTCTCTGATGAACACAGGATACAGCTTTCCTTAAACCTGACCTCACCATGGAACCATCAGGAGCCACTTGAGCTGCTCTGTAAAGACTGAAAACCTTCAGCACTGGAGGCAGTGATGTGAACTGAGCCGTGGTTTGGTCAACAGACACTGCTCATGAGACAAAGTCCTTATGGGTTGTAGTTTGATTTGGTTCTTGGTCTTCAAATATTGTTTTCTTTTAGTTCACTGGCTTCACATCAATTCAAAATCCTAATGCCAAAAGACCATCCTAGTTACAGCTGAGGCAGAGAGGGGGGTTGTTTCTTTCTGCATCTTGACTGTGCTTGGCCACAGTTCAAGGTTTGAGATTAAAAAAAAAAAAGCAGATTTGGTTTGAGATTAA
This sequence comes from Saxicola maurus maurus, assembly GCA_900205225.1. Lineage (NCBI taxonomy): Eukaryota > Metazoa > Chordata > Aves > Passeriformes > Muscicapidae > Saxicola > Saxicola maurus. The sequence goes on from OAMK01000018.1 coordinate 354,028, forward strand.
ATATCTTAGATTCCCTTGAGATGCTAAGATCAAACACAGGCAATTCTAGAAGAATTGCTTGGTTTGGAGCTGCACTTAAGTCAGAACAAATTAAAAAGCAGTTTAAGATGCAGAGAAATGGGCTCTGAGTGTGACCATGGAGCCCTGTCAGCTCCAACGTTCTGCTTGTCTGATTTTGAGCTTCCCTTATGCCAACTAAGCCTTCCTTTAGTGGATTCACTCTTGGCTTTCTTGGAATAATTTAACCACAGCCAAGCTGCATGGCACAGAAANCTCCTGTTACTGAAGTCCCAGGCAGGACATGGAGCCTCAAAGCTGTGTAACTGAAGGAACTGTGCTTTGCTTTACTTTCAACATTATTCTAACAAAAAGCAGATTTGCTGTTCNTGTAGGTAGGACAGAATTATGGCAACAGGCTTGGATTTCCTTTTCTGTGCAGAACTCTGGGGTGCTGTGGGTAGTGATGGAGCTCTGTGGATAGCAGGTGTGGGATGGCAGTGTCAGTGTCTGTGTTTGTGTCTGTGCTCACCCCAGAACATCTCAGCACATCTGCACTGCTCTCTGCAGAGGGGAATCTGCTAATTCTGACACTGGGTTA
>OAMK01000018.1:355160-367141 GCA_900205225.1 Saxicola maurus maurus
ACAGGGTTCATTCTCTGGGCACTGTGTGCACTCCCTCTGATGGACCTGCTCCCATTTCTGGATGTTACAATGACACTCTTCACCTGCTGCAGGTATTTCCTCCCCAGGTATTGCCAGTGAATCTGCTCTGGTGGAACAGCCAGGTACCAAAACTGGAGTTCCTCACTGTCACTGGCTGTGGGATCAGTCATGCTCCTTCCTATTTGTACAATTTAAAGTGCTCCAGTCTTAAATTTTAAACGTGGCACCTCTGTGAACCATGTGTAATTTGGCAGAACACTTTTAATATGTCATTTTAATGCTTTTGCTTTCCTTCACTTTCAGTGGTTTGTCTTGGCTGATTTATTCCTGGATATTTCCTAAAGTGCCAGGCAGTTAATGTCTGTGCATTCTGTGATTTGTTCCATCAGGTCAGACCATTTTTCAGGGGAAAAGGGGTCTGAAGTGCTTGCAGACTGCGTGCATGGATATGTAAAGAAGCTTATCTTAATTTGTAAGACAAGAGATAGTCATGTAAATTACATTAAGTAATCAGTATTTTTGTGTTTGGTCTTAATTATATATTTGTTGTCTTCCAAGTACAGGTTTAATCCTTCTGTTTGTTATGTAATAAAACAGCAGTTGGTAGTCATTTGTGGATTATGATAACTTGGCATGGAAATATTTGCTCAACTGTTTATTCCATTTATCCAGTGATTTGATTTTATCCAGCTAGGACAATGAGAGGTGGCTGGTATGTTCATGAGCAGCCATTCACAGGGAAGCAATGTCAAGCTTTAAAGGAACTGCCTTTANTATGAATGTACTAAATTAAAAAAATAAAAATCCAGTAGCTCTTACACATGTCAGTGTAGTAGAAAGGCTGTGGATTAAAATGGAGATGCAGAATAGCTTTCCTGAGAAAGCAATTTCCAAAAAGTAAGATGGAACTTGAGAAGAAAGGTTGGANGCTTTACATTTTTTCTTTTCAATTTTTAAAGGGTACCATTATCCTTTCCTGTGGCTTTACTAGGGGTTTTTCCTTCCCTTTTGTACTGCTGGAGTGCTGAAAGGTGTTTCACTTTGGANTGACCTGAGGGAATTGTTTTTGGTTTTGATTAGTTTAGCTTGGCAGCTATCAGTTATTCACACAGAGTAGAATAAATGAGAGTGGTGCAGCAGTTCTGTGAATTAACCCTGCTGAACAAACCAGTGCAGGCTGCAGCTGAACTGGGATGGGTGATGGTTTCTGCACACAAATCCCACCATCTGTCCTGCTCCACCTGGCAGCCACTGCTCTTTATTCTGGAGACATTCAATTAGAGAACTTCAGCTTTTAATCTGTTATTTACAAGCACTGATGTGAAGCATCAGTCAATTACACAACTGCAGAATCAATTTGCTGCAGACTTAATGTATACAAGTTAATATGTTTGCTTGCAGCAGGATTTGCACTCAGGCACACAAACAGAGACAGGGAATCTGAACTGAGCTGGTTCAGATGTGCACATGGGCTCACAGATATCCCTGAGACAGGGGTGAGGATAATTGCTTGGCAGCCTTCAGAGCTGGCTGTGACAGGGACTCCTGTGAGTGTGCAGACCTGCCTGGCACAAAGCATGTCTGCAATTTGTTTTAAATGTACCTTAATTGTTTCTGAGCTTTCCATTGTGTGCTTTTCACCACTGCCTCTGAAATCTCCTGTTGAAAGCTGCTCAGTGGGACTAAAACTATTCATGTCCAAGGAGCAGGGGTTTTAAGTATCCAAGCTAATTGCAGGGTAGGAGGAAATAACTGGGAGCTCCCAGTGGTTCTTGGCTGCCCTGCAGCCCCTGAGCATCAAACACCCTCCACACACCCCAGGAGCAGCAGTGAAATCACCACAGCAGGACTGGCATCCTCCTGGGTAAACATCCCAGTTTCTGGTCAGCATTCAAGAAAACAAGGTGTTCAGCTGAGGTGGGTTTCCATGTGACCTTTGGGATCTGTGAGGAGATGGGGAACTGGCTCAAAACTGACAGAACAAACTCCCAGAGAAGAGCTGAAGAAAACAATGGAGCTTTTTCAGGCAGAATCTCTTTTTTTTTTTGTGTTTGTGGGGTGTTGAACACTGCAGTAAATCAGTCAGTACCAGCTCATCTCATCTAGAGAGCACTTTTAAATAGCTCTGGAGAGAATGAAGGTGGTTTCAAAAGGTACAGTAATTTTCTGAATGAGGTTTTGCAGATTTGCACGAGCAAAGAACTTTCCCTGGGTTGAGTTAAATGAATACTGGATAATTCTGGGAGTTCCTGGCCTTTGGNGTTTGCTGGGATAGTGAAACAAAANGTTATGGGACTGTAAAATGATAATATCAATCCTCTTGAGTCTCCTCTCTGTTACACTTCTGAGACCTTAGAGCAGCACATTGGTTTATTCCAGAGCAAGAAGAGAGNTTTTAAAGATAGAGGAACATGCCAGAATAAGACTGAGAAACAGCCTGATTAANTATTCTGGTGTTTGGGTGCCCTTTTTTTTCCAGGCAGGTTCCATTTCTGAGAGACCTCAGCTGACAAGAAGAGGAAAAGGGGAATGTGTCAGCTTACAGCAAAGGAGAACTTCTGGGGAAAGGGGAGTTCTTTCTGAGAACACACTCAAATANTTTTAAACTGCACTTTCTTTATTGAATGTAAAATGGGTGGTAATAATGCATTTAGTGAAATATTGCTGGGTTTATTGAAATCCTTGGAAATTTACTGCATACACCAGCACTGTGGTGTTATTTAAAAAAGACTTTAAAAGATTTTCTTAATTTTTTTTTATCTTGTTAGTGAATGTAGCCACTGAAGATCAATATTGTAATTGTTGGTTGTACAAATTCAGTATTAGGCACAGAGCCTGAAGCAAGATGTAGAGTCATGATATGGATTAATAAAATTAAAATGAATTTTAAAAACCTCCATGCTCTGGAGGGGAGGAATGCTCAGCCAGCAGCCAGAAACACTCAGTGCTGCAGTTCCCCAGCACTGGGGTTGGATTGGGGTGTTTTAGGAAAGGTCAGCTCAGGAGCTGCTCTGTTCCTTTTGCTGACTCAGGTGTCCATTTAATGCTTAGAATTCCTTTTTCTCCCATCAATAATGGCCTGGTAGCAGAACTGCAGCCTCTGCACAGGATCCCTGCAGGAAAGGAAGAGGGAATTTTGCAGAATGTGGTTGTGTGCAGGGAGCCTGTAAGAGAGGAAGGCTGATCCCTGCCAGTCCTGCACTTCTGTCTCTGTCAGAATTGGACAGTTTCCCTGTTACTCAGCCTTACTTTTCCCTCTGTTGGTTCCCAAAAACAAGCACATTAAGAAACTGTGTTTGAGTCAAGACATTCCTGGCAAGTGTTTCATCTTTCTAATTTTATGGGGTTTTTTTGTGTGTTTGACTTTGTTTTGTTCTTTAAGTCTTTAAGATCTTCTTCCTGTGCACTCCTTCCCTATCCCCCAGTTAGTGTGGCTGTGACTTTGGTTTATTTATTGTTTGTTTTTTTTTTCTTTTTCTGATTTTTCTCACTGTAAACTTTGTGGTGCCCATCACTGCTTTGCCCTTTCATGTTCAGGCTAACATCACTTTGTGAAGCAGTGTCAGATCCTTTTATCTAAATACTTTTCTCTGTAATTATTACTTTGCTGCCTTTTCAGGTGGGAGCTTGCCTTTGTTATATGATCTTTCTCTGATCATTTTTATATCACTTGATAATATAAAGGTGTATGTGTTCCTCTGAGGCCCTTTTACTTAAATTATTTCTATCTATCTGTCATTCTGAATAATAAAACAACTTCAGGATTGTTCATCTCTCTGCTAATGAATGATCAGGTGTCATCTNTTCTAATATCAATGATTAATTTACAAGTTTTTCTTCAAAGTTCAGTAAAATGAGGCAATCAAAGAAAATATTGTGTCATCAGAGCTCAGTGCTGTTGTCAAATGACTTTACCTTCTGTCTGCCTGTTGCTCAGGGAGGCAGCAGCTCCTGCACCTGTGCCAGGTGAGCTCTGCACGTCCCTGCCAGGGCTGAGGGGTGCAGGAGGGGTGGGTGACCCTCACCCTGGAGCTGTGCCAGCACTTCTGTGCTCAGCATCAGCTGCTGCTCCCCCTGCAGCCACAGAAATCTGCTGGGGCTGAGATTCAACTCCCAGAATTAGAGTTCAGCCCACAAGCAGTTCCTGGTGGCCAGGCTTGGGAAAATGTTCATTTTGATTTGGGTTTATTGCCTCAGAGAGGCTCTTGCACAGACAGGGGTGTTTCTGTGCTGCTGGTTCTCTGTCCCTGCAGGAATGTTCTTCAGAGTGTCTGTGGCAGTGGCTCAGGTGTGCTTTGGGATGTTTCCCCTTGCAAAGGAGANCTGTTTAAACACATCCATAACTGGCTTGTCTTTCTCATCAGGCAAATCCTCATGAAATTTAAGCCCAGAGTAATTCCTTTGCCTGCCCCAACATTTACAAATTCTTGGTTTCTCACTGCAGTAGAGATGCTTAATAGTTTTCACAAAAATGCTTTGNAAATGTTCAGTCCTTTTAGAAATGATGGCACAGGTGATTTGTCTGCACCTCTGTGAAGTTTAATTTGCTTTATTCAGCATCTGCTGCTGTTAAGTATATGCTGCACTCTTTAAAATACTCCAACTTGTTGAATATTCTCTTCCAAGAAATGAGGAGTCCCCTTTTCACCAAGCAGCTTTTCAGTGTGGTCTGCAGCCTTGATGTCCAAATCCTCTTTCCCTGACTGTCTAACCAGCTCTGCAGAGAGATGCAGAGCTGGAATGAGCTGCAGGAACTGGGGAAGAGGGAGAAGTTGGCAGGTTGGGAACAGCACTGCTCTTGGAGAGGAATGATAATTTCCCAAGGATGAAACAGTCACAGTGAATGTTATAAAGTGAGGCAGGCAGAGCAGTCTGAAATGCTAATAAGGAGAGGACTTGAAAAGAAATTGGGGATTTTGGGCCTTGAAGCCATTTTTCTTTTTAATTTGTTACAGATAAATGCGTGACTCTTGGGCTGCAGGTTCTATTTTTGCTTTCCTCTTTGTGACACATCGATTTGGCCTTATCATCCTCTCTGGGTACTTGCCCTTTACAAGCTGCTGGTTTCCAAAAGCAGGAGGCTGTTCTGGAAACTGCTCTTTAATGGTGTGACAGCACAGGGAGGGAACTTTTGGGTTTGGGTTCTTTAACTTCTGATTATGCTGATTTTCCTCTTCCAAGCAGGTGAAGAGTGATGGGAAATCAGTGCTCCAAGTGTGAATAGTGACAGTTAATTGATGGTGATCAATTGCTGCTGCAGAGCTGTGTNGGGAACACTGTGGTCACTGGAGACTTTTAAATGCAGTGCACTCATAAGGAAATGTTCATTTGGAAGAACAAGTTCACCTGCAGGGCAGGAACAGCCTTGGACTGTTCCTGTGAGCTCTCCATCACCAGGGTCTGTGCTGGGGATGGCTCAGCTCCCTCTCATCCCTCTGTGACAGCTGCTGAACAAGAGGGCGTGGTGGTTTGGGGTTGGCTGCTTTTTGATTGTATCTTGTGGGGTTTGGGTTTTTTTATTGTTTTATATGGCAAAGTGGTGGAAGTCTACAGGAAAACCTGACTGGTTTAGTCCTCAACCTCCCCTGACATCTTGCCACGGTGCCATAAAGCTGCTGGCAATAAATAATAATAAATAATAAATAATAAATAAATAATAAATAATAAATAATAAATAATAAAGCAAACCTGAATCCAGAGTTTAAAAGTGCAGTGCTGATGGTTCTGAGGGAGCTGGCAAAGAAGGAACATGGGGAGCCATCCTTGGGAAGCTTTATCATGTTTGGGAGCTGTGGAGGATGCTGGAACATGAGGAAGGAACAGGACAAGCACCTTACAAACCCTCCAGGATGGAAATGATCCTGCTCAGGTCTTCATGCAGCACAGTCTGAGTCCTCTCTGCCTCTTGCAAGGGATTCAAAGTGGCCAAGCAGATTCTCCCTGTGTTAAAAACTGCCTGAGCTACACCTGGGGAAGGGACTTTGGCTTTGAAATGCCTCCCTTTTGAGCATTAGCAGATTCAGCCACTTAACTAGGTTAAAGCTGAAATATCTTAATTTTTCAGAAGTGAACATGAAGTTTCATTGGAACAGACATCTCCCGTGACATTACTTTCCAGAGCTGAAAATGGATCACCAGCCAGCACATTTTTCCTTCCTAGATATTTTTGCTGAAATGATTTCAATTCATAGCTAACCTAGAAGAGCAGAAGTGTTCAGAAGATTGAAGGAGAGCAGCTGAAATGAACTAAAAAGGTAAAATTTCTGGCCTTACTGAAAAGAGCCACTTATCTCAATCCCCAAGATACAGCAACAAATTCCATCTATTGCATTACCAGCCTGAGCCTGCAGCTGGGAAGGCAATTTCCCTAAGAAGTTGTTCACTTCAATCTACAAGAAAAAGACAATTTACTTTTTTTTTTTTTTTTTTCTAATAGTAGCATTATATAATTGATTGGAAGAGTTTTATATCTCATGAATGCTGGATGATTGTGGATTGAACTGTTTTAAAAATAAAGTAACTGTGAGGGCTGAAATCCCAAGGATCTGGCAGCACAGGATGGATTTAGTGGTCTGGCAGATTCCTGAAGCCATGGGCANTAACTTTGCAGTAAAACTGGGCCATGAGGAGTGGTTTTGTCACTGACTGAGAGCTGCTGTCCTGTGATCCTGGAGAAATAAAGATGGGAGATTNTTGGCCAGGGTGCAGAACAGAATGATTGTGTTAATGAGGAAGGCAGGATGGCTCCAAGGGGAATGAAACAGGTTGTGCTGAGGGATTGATGCACAAACTTTGGCTCTGCAGGACAGACTGGGTGTGCTGCCCTTGTCCCAGGTGATTGCAGTTTCACTGACCTGCAGGTGGTTTGCTTCTTCCATCAATGGCAAGTATTCTCTGAACAGCATCAGCCAGGGGAAGGTTTGTAAGGAGAGATGAAAGAAAACCTGTGACACCATCTCAGGTGTCCAGGGATGGAAATCCTCAGCAGAATTCACAGCACCTGGGCTCAGTCAGGCATTGCTGCAGGGGATGAGCAATAACAGCTCCTGGCACAAAAAAAAAACAGGTTTTGTGCTTTCCTTCCCACTGCTGGATCATCCCTGAAAGCAGAGTGTTGGCTGTTTTCTGTAAAGGTAATCTGCATTTTTGAGNTTTTTTTTTTTCTTGATGCTGTTTCCTTTAAGAGTACTGCAGCTCCCCACACCTTGTTTTATTTGACATACTTAAAGTGAGATTCACTGTGTCATTCTTGTCTTAATTATTCAGGTGGGTTATTCCAGTTTAGCTTTGATTATAATGGTATGGATGGAATGTAATATTTAGGATCGATTATGTGATTTAAATCTTTAAAGCACCACTTTTCTGCTGAGTCTCACTCAATAACACATAAAATGGTAATCTTCTGCAATTTTGCCTTTGTAAAAACATGCATAATTTGTGCAAAAATAGTCATGGTTGTAATTAAGGACGCTGATAGTTGTTTTTGTTTTTAATTTCCTATCCTTCAGAATCCTTAATAAACTTTCATGGTCAAAATCCAGATGGTACAGCAGAGCTCAGTGTTGTTTTTGAACTCTTTTTTGTTGTTTGTGCTGATTATAACTCTCCCCAGATAAAAGTTTAAAATTGTTTGGATTTTTGGCCTTTGGCTGTTTGGAAAGCTGCTCTCAGCTTCCAGCACAAACCAGTCCAGATCCAGTGCACATTCCCAGCTGGTGCTGGGGGAAGGACACCAGTGAGGGACCAGTTTGCCACTGCCCAGAAATGTAAAACCAGTGCACCTCATTCCAGCTCTGAGGCTGTTTCCTATTTTCATAGGCAGTTCTTCACCTTCTCCTCTTTATTNTTCCCCATTTGTGTTGCTCTCCTGTTCTGAAGAGTCATTGATTTACAAAATCTGAGGAATTTTGTCCTGTGGAGATGGGGAATGCAGAGGGAAGGNTTTTAGTCCCTCAGATAATTAAGCACTAAAATAAATGATTAAAAAATTATGAGGCGAATCACTCTGTTAATTTTAATATAAAAATAATGTANTTTTCCCTGTGGAACACGAGGGAGGGAGCTGCAATCAAAGCAAGGGGAATAAAAAATTGAATGCTGGTTTTTTTTTCCTCTCTCCAAGTTGCTGCTTTGATGCCTTGCTGTGCTTTGCCAGAGTGTTGGGAGGAGAATGGAATGAGTGTGGAATGTATAAATGGGGCAATAGATGGGGAAAGAGCAGAGCTCCAGCCCTGCAGAAACCTTATCCAGAAAAAGGTCTTGAAAAAACTTCATTTGCTCTCAGTGTCTAGAGAGAGTGGGAGCTGAATGTTCAGCAGGGTAAGGCTGAGAGGAAGGTGGGTTTGTGTGTGAGAAAGCTCTGCAATCTACCCTTTATTAAAAATGATATTTATAGGAGAGCTCAGCTGAGTTTGCCTCCTGTGGGGATGACAGGATTTCAGGTTTAGTGCTCCTGCTGGTCTCAGTCTCAGATGTTGGCCATTCTCCTGATCCTCCAGACTTTATTTCCACTTCTTTGGGGTTTGACTGGATGTTAATTAAACTTTGTAATGCAGGGTTTTATTGCAGTGTTTATTGGAAGAGGAATTCCTCTTTTTCAAGATGCAGGGAAGGGTTTTGTGAAGCTCTGGAGCTCTTGTGTAATCCTTTCTTCCTGGCCTCTTTCATTCTCAGGTTGGTTCCTTCTGTCTGATGCCCACCCTTATGTAGGGTTAGTTTGTTTTGCTTTGTTGCTGGTTTTAGGATGATTTTATGGATTATCTTCTTTTAAGAAGCCAGATAGTTTTGTTTTTATAGCTAGAAAGTCTTTAGCTCCTTTTTTTATGCTTAATTTTATTGTTTTGCACTGTGTTAGGGCCTGGAGATCCTAACCAAGATCACAGCTTTGGGATTTTAGGTGCTGATCCTACAGAAATAGTAAGTCTGTTGTGTTTGCAGTCTACAGACAAAAGGTAAGGGGAAAGAAACAGCAATACCTTTTATTTTTTGGACATAAAACAGCAGCACAGGAAAAGTGGTTTTTGGTTGTCTGAGGTGGCACAGAGTGGATTGCAGCACCTAAATGGAAGATCCATGGTTAGGAGTGCCTGGCATCAGTTTAGGCCACCACAGTACTCATGAGCAAGTAAATATTTAGGTCAGATGCTAAACAAAAATATAAAGACTGCTAAAGCATTTGTGAATTAGAGCTTGAGAAACTGGGTTGTCTTTGAATGCCATCTGTGGCAAAGCCTTGTTCCCTTTCTGAATGAGGGTAAGGATTTGAATTTGCTGTGGGGGAAANAAGAGGCAATTTATTTCCTAATTAAGGTGGAAGATGTGAGCACAGAGGTCAGCTGTTCAAACAGGAAAGGTGATAGTGTATTTTCAGCTGTATTTATGAAGTTTCTCTGTTTGTTCTGNGCCAGTTCCTAGAAGGGATGCAGGGCTTGTTCTCTGGCACTCTGGCCTGCCTCAGGTGATTGCTGCTGGCACAGTTTGAACAGGTGCCCTGCAGGGGGAGAGGCTCAGTGCCACTGGAACTGTTCTTTGTGTGCACTGATGTGCAGACAATGCAGCTGCATCAGGGCACAGTGCAGGGATAGAATCCTGATGGTGATTTACAGAAAAAGCCCTCTGTTCACAGAGAAAGGGAAATAGAGGAGCTGTAAATTGGATATAAATACAGCTCCTTCTGAAATCCTCACAGTGANTGTGGAGCTGTTGTGCAAATTGCTATTGTGCTAAATATTTTTAAAGTGAAATTCAGCCTTGTGCAGGGAACCATTTAGAGTCCATGTATTGCTTGAGAGTGCTGAGAGGGTGGCAGTGAACTCTGGGCAGTCCATTTGCAGCACTGATATAAAATCATTCCATTGGATTCCTGCCCTGGTGCAGCTTGCTGGAATGATCAGGTTTTTCAGATGTGCCTGTGCTGTGATCTGGGGTTGCAGGTGCTGACTTTGTCTCTGATGATAAATGTTTATTGTGAGTGGAGATGTGACCTTTGGCGTGTGTAAACCTGCACAAGCCACTTCTTTTAACCTGGCTGTCATGCAGAATGTGCCATAAACCATTGTTTTCCAGGCTGATGAGATAAATCATCATCTGCGTGGAGTGATGAGGTTATTGCCACTAATCCCNGCTGCAGCACTGCCCAGCTTCTCTGGGAGTGAGGCTGTACCACAGAATGGGTGAAGATCTGATTGCTTGAACTCTCCTTTCCTTCCAACAGTGGCTGAGAGTCGTGGGATCCTGGAGAGCATTCAGAGATTCTCTCTGCTGCCCACTTACCTGCCCGTGACCTATCGCATCCACAACGCCGACGTTTCCTTCTTCCTCAAGGAGGCCAACCAGGACATCATGAGGAACTCCAGCCTGCAGTCCAGGGTGGAATCCTTCCTCATCTACAAATCCAGGACCCCTCCGGTGCTGAACGCCAGCTACGGCCCCTTCTCCGTGGAGCAGCCGGTGCCGCAGGACCTGATGCTGCCCTCCAACCCCTTCGGCNCCACCAGCCAGTTCACCTACAACTGGAAGCTGCAGGCCTCCATCCTGAGCAGCAAGATCTACCTGAGCAAGCCGCGGGTGCAGGTGCTGTTCCACGTGGCGGGCAGGGACTGGGACGAGCGCGGCCCCGCGGAGCGGCTGCCCTGCCTGCGCGTCTTCGCCTTCCGCGAGACGCGCCAGGTGCGCGGCAGCTGCCGCCTGCGGGGGGACCTGGGGCTCTGCGTGGCACAGCTGGAGCTGCTGCCCGCCTGGTTCAGCCCGCCCAGCGCGCCCACGGGCCGCAGGAAGCAGCTGGAGCAGCTGGAAGGGAGCCCCGTGGAGCTCTACTACTCCATCCAGGCCGGGGATGGCAGAGGGGAGTGCGCCAAGGAGGAGCTCAGGAGGAACAACGGGGCGCGCTCGGGGCGCGGNGACATTGATGAATCCGGACCCCCCCTGCAAAGGATTGGGAGTGTTTTCCTCTACCAGACACACGCTGCCCCCTCTTTCACTGAGATGAGGTTGGATCANAACATTGTCATCCAGTATGCACCAAAGACCGCCAAGCAAGGGGACATTGTGACTTTCCTTGTCTCTGTGGCTAAAAACTCGACGGAAGATCAGTTCATGCTGAGGTAAGGCTGCTTTGGCTTTCTTTTGTACTTTACTTTTTGTTTCTCTGCTCTTGGAAGTCACTTTATGGGTAAATTGCCTAACAGTCCATCAATTGCTGCTCCCCAGAAATTCCATTGCTTGGGTCGACTCTCCATTGCTTGGTTTGAGTCTCCATTGGTTTGGGTCTCCATTGGTTTGAGTCTCCATTGGTTTGAATCTCCATTGTTTGGTTTGGCTCTCCATTGCTTGGTTTGACTCTCCATTGCTTGGTTTGACTCTCCATTGGTTGGTTTGGCTCTCCATTGGTTGGTTTGGCTCTCCATTGGTTGGTTTGGCTCTCCATTGGTTTGACTCTCCATTGGTTGGTTTGACTCTCCATTGTTTGACTCTCCATTTCTCCCGTTGTTCAGTCTGACATTGTGTGAGATGTGATCTCATGCAGCCAGAGAGGCCTTTTCCTCAAGTTGTCCTTTGAGGAATGCTTACAAAAATTGAAATGGTGGAGCTGGGACGTNTCTATGTACTGAGAGGAGATAACATCTGAATTCTTGAGAGCAGTTCTCCTAATCTCTCACTGGACTCATGTTGAGATTAATGAAGCTGAAATCCACAGAGTATTTACAGGAAATGAGCAAGAATTGGACACTTAAGTGAGATTCACGTGTTCCAGCAGCTCTCCCCAGCTTGCTGTGAGCCTGGTTCTGCAGTACAGGATGTTTCAGGTTCCTCGGTGTTATTGATCTACCAAAACAATTTCTGGGTGTGAGGAACTGCCTGAGGGGGTGGTGGTTGGTGTTTGAGTGTGACATCAACATGGATCCAGCTCATTGTGTTCAAACACTGAGGAGAGCCAGGGGCAGCTCTCTGTAACCACCAGT
>OAMK01000018.1:380885-395487 GCA_900205225.1 Saxicola maurus maurus
TTCCCTCTGTAATTCATGGCTGATGCAGTCAGAGGGTTTTCCAGCACCTCGAGCCAGCTGCTCATGGATGGAGCTGTGTTCTCTTGGAGTGAAACTGGGTTATGGAGAAGNAAAAGGTNAATCTCAGGGTGGGGACTGCAGAGATGGGAGTGGGATTATTCACACAGGGACTTTGTGGTGTTGAATGTCTGCAGGTTGCAGGGCAGAGCCAGGGTGGGAGAGCAGCAATTCCAGCAGCTCCCAAATCCCCTCCCAGGCTGATGAGCTCTCCCTGAAACTTGCTGAAAGCTCCTCTGTGACCTTTGCAAGTGCAGGATCCTGATGGGACTTGAAGCATTTTTGCTTTCAAAGTGACTTCACAGGACGTGAAACTTGTGAGAAGAACATTGAANGTGTCTTGCTGGAATTAATTCTGAGCTGACTTATACCCAATTTCATTCAAATCAGACAGTGCAGATGAGAGCTGGCAATTTGCATAGACACAGTAATTTGGAGAGGGCATGCAGAAGAGCTTTTTAAAATCCACATGGAGTTCGTGTCCTCAGTCTCTGAGCATGGGTAAAATCTAGGAAATTCTGAATTTTAAGTCCTTTTCTTTTTTCCCCCCCTCTGACTCTTGTTTGCTCAAGTCCAATTATTCAGAACCAAAATATCCCATTATATCATGGGCTAAATGGGCACACTTTGCAGCTGTGCTGGGAGATGGATGAGCATTTGAAAATGTGACTCTCCCATACTGCTGTATTATCATTAGTTTGAGTGTGTGCTGCAAGTAACATTTTGAAGAACAGGTTTCCTTTTGACTTGGCATGAGACATAGGAATTATTGAAATAATGAGCTAAAGTCTTNTTTTGAATTGCATTCTGTTTCTTTAAATGGTGTTTTGCTATAAATTTCAGTTTTGTCTAATGTTGCATTTAGCCATCTTTGGTTTGCAGCAGGTAACAGTCTTTTCCTGCATCACCCCTATCAGCAGCAGCTTCAGTTTTAATTAATTCCCTGTTCTGAGCAGAGCACATCTGAAGGCAGAGCCATGGCACTGATCAGTCAGTGCTAACCAAATATGATAATAATTCTCTGATAAGGGGTGTCACACCCACTGCCCCACTTCCCACATTTCACTCTGACTTTGCTCTGCTTCAAGGACAAACTTAATGAACATTTGACATGGGGTAATTCATTCCAGCTGCAGGTCCAGGCAGGATTTCCTGGCAGCCCTGCCTGGTGCTGGATTCCCCAGTGCTGCCCCTCCAGAGTGGATTNCCTGGGCAGGTGGGATGAAAGTTAATTAGTGCACAGCATGTGCAGGGATGGCTCTGTCAGAAACAGCTTCCTGGAGAGAAGGGCTTCAAATCAGCCTTCAGGAGGGCCTGTCAGATTTATTTCTTTCTACTTTTCTTTTTCAGTGTCTACCATTTTAGTAAANCTCCTCTAGCAGTCACTCCCAGACTACCAGGCAGATATTTTTGGAAGAGGAAGAATTTCTTTCTTTAGCAGAAAAGCTTGGGGCTGGTTTATTGCCCTTTGTGCCTGGCTCTGCCCTGTGCAGGTGTGGCACAGGTGTGCTCCAGCCAGCACCAGCTCTGCTCCCAAAACACAGGAGGAGGTGGCAGGAGAAACCTCTCCAAAGGGAGCTGCTCCCACATTCCCCATCCCCATGGGCTGAACAGAGTGACTGTTTTAGTGACTGTTTTGATTTAAAGTTGTTTTTCCCCAAATTAGCCCTGTAGCTCTCAAAGACGTTTTCAGTATTAATAGGGATTACTAAAACACATTAGGAGGTTTTTGTCACTGAGATATGGATGAATTACAAGCTTTGCTTGTAGATTTTATACAATCCTAATGGACTGTAATCCTTGTAATACGACAGGTTTGTGCCTGAGATTACTGGAATATTTATCCCTGGCATCTNTCCTTTTCAGTACATTTGTTTTCTCTCTCTTAAGTGAAAGCAATACCTGGANAGCAAACCAGAGGTGTTTCATCAGTCTCTTATCAGCAGGCAGCACTAAAGCCAACAAGAAGGGTTTGGGGTTTGAATAGCAGTTACTGCACTGTGTTTTCTGTGTTTCCTGACAAAGGCAGCTCCAAAGAACCTTTTGTAGCCACACAGAGGAGACCAACACTTGCTTTTTCCAATTTAGAACAGCCTGTGCTTAAACATCTTCGCTCCCCCAGCCCCACACTGACCTTCTGCAGCTCTGCATTGTCACCTTGGGGTCCCCAGGCTTTGGGGCTCTTTGTCCCCACCCCAGCAGCTGATGAAGAACAGATTTAGACCCAGGTTTGAACACTCCCATGAGCTGTCAGTCCCTGCCAGGTTGTTTTTGTGTGGTTTTGCTCTTTGCTGGGAGCACGTGTGTGGTGTCACCAGCAGTTTGCTGGCACAGGGGCTGCAGTTTAATTAGTGTCTGTCTATTTAATTAGTGTCTGGAGCTGCTGTTCAAATGGCTGGTGATGCTCACAGAGCCACCTTTGGTGTGGGCTCAGAATGGGGCTGCAAAGGGAGCTCCTGTGGAAGAACCAGCGTGCAGAACACTCAAAGTGTCCCTCATTTCACTGAGAGCTCTGGGCTGGTTCCTCAGTGCCCTGCTTGTTGATTGATCCTCTGCCTCTCTGCACTTTGGGAGTAAAACAGTGATTTGCAGAGCAACAGTGCTGTGCACGTGTTTTGTGCAGGAGAAATTTCATCTACACCTGGGAAAATGTTCTGTGTGAAGCAGATCTGCCTTAAACTCATTAAAAACCCCAAACCCACTGAAACACTCAGAAGGTGAGAGTGCTGTTGGTGCCACATCAGCGTGGTGTTGGCTCCTGTCTGTCTATTAGAAAGCTCCACTCAGTTGTGTGGGTTTTTCAGAATTGTGAGTTTTAACCCAGTTATCCAGATACCCACATGGGTCATACCTGAAACTGTGGCTCACATCCCTTGGAGTTTAAAGAACGAGGGGAAAGTCAGTGTTTGATAAACTGATGATTTAAATTATTTTCTGGACTCCTTTCCTGCAGTTTTTCTCTCCCCATCTTTTCATCACTCTCACCACTTCATCATCCAGCTGTTGTGGTGATGTTTCAATTGCCTGCTGAAACAGCTTTTATTCCCCAGTGGATTTTGTCCTACCAGCTGGCAGCTGGGATACAATCTTTTTCCTTCCAAAAACAACTGTCTAGTGGTCACTTCTTCCTAGACTATTTTAAAACATAGCAANTGATTTGGAGTGTTAATGTTTTTGGCTGATTGCTGCTGGGCTTTTGCTGCAGAACTAAAAAATGTCAGTCCTTGCCACAAGTCACATTCCTGCATGTCTGCTCATTAAAACTTTTAAACCTCTCTATTTTCAACAGAGCAAATTGCTGCCTNAAATTCTGATGCTTTAAACCCCGTGTCCAAGGCTACAAGGTTTTAATACAAAAGAGAAGAGAAATTCATGTGCACTTGAATTCTGGCTCAGTTTTAAGTTCCCATATTCTGTTTGATGGTGTTTAACTTTGAGCACTGATGAAGGACAGTGGGAGTTCTCACCCATTTGAGTCCCACAGGAGGGTCCTTAGAACAATTGTGTGCTGGGACAAGAAGCCTCACACTCCTTCTCATCTTTCTTACATTGAAATGCACAAATAGAACAAAGCAGTCCAAGGATATGCAGGAAGTTTGAGGCTGAGAGGAGATGAGTTATTGTTTTTTTTTCAGGATTTATATGTGGAGAGGATTACCAGCTCCCTTTGTGTTCCTGCACAGTAGCTCTGTCTTGGAGAGCAATCAACAGGGAGGGTTTTGTGGTTTGTGCTAAATGATCCCTTCTGCTGGTGTGGATCAGCCAAGCCTTCTCCTGTGGCTCNTCCAAGATTAAATCAGAACCAGAAGTGTGCTCTGACTTGCACTGGAGTCNCTGCTGCAGCTGGATTCTGACAACTCTGCCTGTGCCCTACATTGAGGGCACAGGATCATTCTGAGCAGTGTCATTTTTGTATTAATTGAACTCCCTTCTGCCTCAGTGGCTTCACTGAGCTGTTGGGCTCTGCCTGCAGCACAACTCCTTGCTGCTATTTAGCAAATGTTGCTTTGGTGGCCACTGGTGCAGATGACAGAAAAGTGGTTAAATGTGGCACTACAGAGCTGCAGTGTTCAGCCTGGATTTTATGTATNTACAAAAATCCCTATTTGAATTGCTCAGTGAAAATCTATTTTATGCCAACATTGCTCTTTGGAGCAATGTAGGTTTTTTCTCCATTGAAGAATCTGCACCCTTTATTTANACACTTTTCCATTCTCTTGACTGCAGCCCTGGTGCTGTAAACCTTAACTAAAGTCATCAGGAATCAGCAGAGCTGCTCCCAGGAGGGAGGAGGCACCTTTGCAGGCTCAGGATTTTTGCAGCAGGCTGTTCCATGGATTCCTGTGTCTCAGGTGCTGCTGTCTGAACCTCTGACATGCATGTCATTGAGTGAAGGACAGGCACAGCACANACACATCCCTGGGTTTCACATTGGGGCCAAGCTGATGTAAATGTCCCAGTGCTGTCAGTGGCTCCTGTGTCACCTCCTGGATGAGAATTCCTGTGAAAGGGAACCAACTGTTCACAATTCCTGTGATGTCCAGAAGATGATTTTATCTGCAGCTGTGAGGAGTTGCTAGGGAACAGAGCAGACTGGTTTTTTGCTGATGGCTCTTGGTTAGTGCTGTGGAGCAATGTTCCTTCTGCTCTCAGCAATGCTGTGTGAGGATGTGACTTGGAAACCCTGCAGGACTGCCCTCCTGGTGGAGTTTAGGGTTAACTTTCTAGTAAAGAAGGTTTTTTTGGTCACCTCCACCACCAGCAGTGCTGGGGTTCCCAGGATCACTGGGAAGGTCTGGAAGGGCAATGGGCTCACACAGCATTTGTTGGGGTCAGCCCCTCCACCAGAGGACAGGAACATTTCTGGGGGTTCTGGATGTTATCTGTGGTTGCTGATACATTTTAGGCTCACCTGGAAGTCCTGGTTCTAACATGGACACTCCTTGTCACTGAGTGTCAGGCAGGTGAGAGGGTTGGGATGGTGGCTGATTGATGAGTCAAAATCCCTCTGGTTTTCATTGCTACCAACATCCCCCCATTCAAGTCTTGTGAAAAGGCCTGAAGGAGTGTCTGCATCCCTTAAAAAATGACCTTACTGTGAGCCCTCAGGACAAGAGGCTCTGTACCAGGCACTGCTTTTGGGATAAAACCAAAGAATTGGTTTGACCAACCCCACTGCTTCNTGGGCTCTATAGAGAATATAAAGGTCTATTCCTATTTCTGCAACTTTTTGGAAGACTCATGGTGCACATGAGTTTTTTTGGGTTTTTTTTCCCCTCCTTTCTCTGTGCCTGATGTTCTCAGCCAGTTCAAGTGAATCACAAGAACTCCCCTCCTTGTTGCTTTCCCCCTCAGCAGAGATGTCTGTACACACAGGCACTGAGCAGTGTCCTGCAGCTCTCTGGGACCATTCTGTTGCTCTGTTCTTTTCCCTTTCCAGGGCTGGTGATCCATCAGTGGNCTGCAGGCTTCTCTGGGCTGTGCATCTCCATCCCCTGGTGCTTGTGCTGTGCTGCTCAAGGATGTGCTTGTCACCTCTGAAAAGGGGCAGATGGCACTTTGTTTTCACTGCACAGAATGCCCAGCACTGTGGTTTGTTTTTCCTGTCTTTCCTTAAATCTAAGCCTAATTTTAAAAAATTGCTGGTTGCACAAGCTGTGCTGTTAGCAGCTTTGCTGCTGTTTGGCCAGGAATAAAAGGGATGTGCTGCATTGTTTGCTTTCTTACAAGCAATTTAGAAAGATTTCAGACCCTACATAATATTTTTTGCATTTATTTTGGAAACAGTGCTTTGAAGCAGTCCACGGGGCTCCCAACCACTTTAAATCAGCAGGCAGCACTATTTATCTTTGCCTTTCATTTTTGTCAGCAAACACCTTCCTGCACAGCCTTGAATACAGAAATGATTTCTGTGCTCTGGCTGCTCTGTGGTGCCCAGGGCTCTGTCCTGCAGGGGAAGGGGAGCATCTCCCTCCTCCTCCTCCTCCTGCCCTGAGCATCCTGAGCAGCCCAGAGATGCAGGAGGAGCAGTCAGCTTTGTGAAAACCCTGCTCCTGACCTTTCTGTCTCCTTGGGAGCCCCAGGGTGACTCCTGCTGCCTCCCTGGGACACACAGGGCTTTTTTTAGCTTGAGTGTCTCTGGAGCTCTGATTCCTGAGCTTCACCTAATTCAGGGTCTTTCTGAAAAAAAGATTAAGTTCTGTTTCCCACTGAGGGATGTGGCCCTCACTGCCTTGTTTGGTGAGTAAATAGAGGTCAGAGCTGCAGACTCTGTATTTGTTTCTGCTTTAAATCCATTTGTATGCATCCTTTCCTTTTGCCTCTCCAGAGACTCNTGTGGTTTACATCTCACAAAACATGTTTTTAACAAGGACTTGGTTTGAAAGGCACAGGAATAAAATCTGAATGTGTGCAGGTATCTGCACCTGTGTGCATGCACACAAACTCCAACCACAACAGGCAAATTTTTGGCAGCCCATGAGATCCACATTACAGACAAATCTATTTTATTTAACTCCTGGTATGCACAGTTCAATTTCTGAAGCCTAAACAGGCCTTGTGNCCTTTCACTAATTAAATTTCATTATAAGTCCACCTGGGCTGTGTTTCTGTNATATCTCTGTTTGAATGACAGTGACTGGGTGTCTGTGTGGAATGGGTTTTCCTCCTGAAATGTTAATTAGGTGGAGAATGTGTTNTGCTTTGGAAAAGCTGCATTGCAAACCCATAGATAAACAGATTGATTTAATTTTAATCTGCTTTCATGGTGATGCATAATGATAACTGGTTTCTGTCTCACAGGGCTGAAAACCACAGACCTTAATAAGAGTTTGTGGCTATATCATACAGCTTTAAATAGCTTCTGTTGTGCTAGACTGCTCTCCATAAATTATTCCAACTCCATCAGCATCTCAGGGACTCCCCATTCTCTTCTGCTGTGGATTTTCAATCAGTGGAACTATTAGTGTAATCTGAGGAAACTTGGAGGGATCTTCTCTGAAAACAACTGACAACACTGGTTTGTACATCAAGTATTCAGTGGGGAGAGCAGAGCCAAAAAAATCCTTGCAGCAGCAAATCATGGCATCCAAACCCTGCCCTTTGTGAGCCTTGCCAAAATTAATTAGGGAATTAAAGCCAGACATTCAGATGGTTGGTATGGAGTGTTGCACCATATGAGATGTTTTTGTGATCTGCCTTTCCTGCTGGACTGAGAAAGGTGCAACTCACTTCAGCCAGGTCTAGAACAGTTGGTTTAAACNGGCCCTTCTCAAATACAGTCTCTTCCACTGAGAGAGTTTCAACTTTAAAGGTTTCTTCCTGATGGGGAAATAATTTTTGGGTTTAATGGTTTAAATTTCCCCAGGGATTGATGGTAGACACAGATCCAGAAAGCCTTTGTACACTTGGTTTTTATGTGCTCACAGCAAATATGCCTTAAATGACAGAAAGGGCTGAGTTGTGCCTGTTTTCTCAATGACATGCACGTTTTATTTTTGACTGATGTTCACAGAGCCTCTTTCAGGCTCAAATCCTGCCTTATATTGGCTTCAGCCATAAAAAGCAGTGAGACTGCAGAGGGAGGAGGAGGAAGACTGTGACCTTAAAGTGCATAAATTTAGCATCACCCTGATGCTGTACATAAAACTGGAAATGGAAATGCTGGGAACACAAACTCCAGACAGCCCTCCTGGTGCTGTGCAGTGATTCCTTTGGTCTCATCTGTTGATTCTCAAATGGGAATAGATTCTGGCCCAAGGATGGTTTTTCAGGGAGACTGGAAAGGAAAAGGGCTGGCTGTGTGCTGGATTACCTCAGGGTTTTGTTTTCACTGGGAGTCTTGGCTTCATCTTCCCCCTCTCATGTTGTGGAGTGTGCTGAGGTCTCCAGCATCCCTCACTCCCATCCCTGTTCTGGTCAGAGCTTAGCAGCTTCTCTGGCATTCCCAAACCTGCTGCCTTCAGTTCTGTACTCCAGAATTGAAAACAAACTCTGTCCTGAAGTAAAGCCACAACATTTGTTGCTGTTTTCCGTTGTTTTGTGATATTTTTGTGCAATTGAGTGTGGCTGTTTGAGCACTGAGGCTCAGGGAGGGGAGGAGGTTGTGTGCAGGCAGTGAAACACCAGATGTAAATGTCAGAGCCAAGTGTTCTGCATCCAGACAGCCTCANAGAGCTGAGAATGACCCCAGATCCTGCAGAGATGTCTGCAGTTAATGCACTCCCAGCATTAACAGGGATCACTCTGCACTTACACCAGCCAGAGCCACCTCCCAGGGAATCCTGTGAGCACATCCACANCTTAGTCACACCACAATTGCTGTCTTCATGTCACATCCCAGGGTGGCATCTGGCCCCACACCACCTGGTTCTCAGGCAGGACNTTTAATTCTGGTCTGGAGAAGGACCCTGAGGGGGTTTGGCAGCTCCTGTTGGTGTCTGGAGGGGGCTGGTGATGCCCTTCAGCCCGTTCCAGGCTCAGGGGGATCAGAAAAGATGCTTGNAGGTCCAAGAGCAGCCATTTGTCATTGGATCAGTAGAGAATGTCACTGGTAGGAGCCTGTGTGAGGAGCAACCCTGGCATTGTCCCCAGCCAAAACAGGTTCAGGGACAATGAGATATGAACAGAAACGGGCTCAGGGCAATGAGATATGAACAGAAACGGGCTCAGGGCAATGAGATATGAACAGAAACGGGATCAGGGCAAAGAAAGGTGAACAAAAACAGGCTCAGGGCAATGAGATATGAACAGAAACGGGCTCAGGGCAATGAGAGATGGACAAAAACGGGCTCAGGACAATGAAAGGTGAACAAAAACGGGCTCAGGGCAATGAGAGATGAACAAAAACAGGTTCAGAGCAATGAGATATGAACAGAAACGGGCTCAGGGCAATGAGATATGAACAGAAATGGGCTCAGGACAATGAAAGGTGAACAAAAACGGGCTCAGGGCAATGAGAGATGGACAAAAACAGGCTCAGGGCAATGAGAGATGGACAAAAATGGGCTCAGGTCAATGAGATATGAACAAAAATGGGCTCAGGGCAATGAGAGATGGACAAAAACGGGCTCAGGGCAATGAGAGATGGACAAAAACAGGTTCAGAGCAATGAGATGTCAGGCATTTGCAGGGCAGGGCTGGGAACAGCTGCAGGATTTTGTGGTGGGAATGTGATGCTGACTTACATCAGTGTGACTCTCCAGTGAGTAAAACCAGACCTGATCTGTTCCATGCCATGAGCAGCTGTGGTCAGGCCCATTTCTGCTCCCATTTTCTCTTTGGTGTGAGATGGGTGATGGAGGGAAAGGCTGTCCCAGCCCTGCTGCCCAAGGAGTGGGCATTGGCANAGGGAGGCTCTGCATCTCTTCAGTGCTGGGCTAAGGTCAGGCTCTGGGCACCAGGAAACACTGAGGATAAACAGAAATAGAAGCTCCNTCCAGTTATTTCTGAAATGCTTTGGGGAGATGCAGTGACAAGGCAAACTCAGAGGCTGTGTGATGTCTGGTGGGTGCCCAGGNGCTCTCAGAAATGCCCCTCTGTGCACAATTTATCTGCCACCTTCTCCTGCCACCGGTGACAGGATGACAGCCAGCAGGAGCAGGGTGTTAACAGCCTGCCTTTTCTTTCTCTCCTTTGATGTTGAAAACAGCTCTCCTGCTCACAAGGACCCGTGAAAGGTTCCCACAGATCTTTGCCCCGAGGTATTACAGTAATGAAAAACGAGCTGCAGTGTCATGGGTCTAAAGCATCTTTATTTAGACATGTCCAGGGACCGAATTGCCTGTTTATTCGTACTTGGGGCTGCAAAGGGGAGGGTGTGACACTGGTGTGATGTTTGTGTGACAGTGGTGTGACACTGAGGTGGTATTTGTGTCCTGCATGTGGACCACTGGTGGAGGGAGGGTGGCCTGGGCAGTGTCCAGCCTGGGGCAGGATGTCTGGGTCCTGCACATCCCTGGTTCTGGTGTCCTGTCTATCCCCATGGCTGTGTGTGTTCTGTCCCCAGAGCTGTGTGTGACCTGTCCCTGTCCCCAGGGCTGTGTGTGACCTGTCCCCATGGCTGTGTGTGTTCTGTCCCCATGGCTGTGTGTGTTCTGTCCCTGTCCCCATGGCTGTGTGTGACCTGTCCCCAGGGCTGTGTGTGACCTGTCCCCAGGGCTCTGTGTGTTCTGTCCCCATGGCTGTGTGTGTTCTGTCCCTGTCCCCATGGCTGTGTCTGTTCTGTCCCTGTCCCCAGGGCTGTGTGTGACTTGTCCCTGCCCCCATGGCTGTGTGTGACCTGTCCCTGTCCCCATGGCTGTGTGTGTTCTGTCCCCATGGCTGTGTGTGTTCTGTCCCTGTCCCCATGGCTGTGTGTGTTCTGTCCCCAGAGCTGTGTGTGACCTGTCCCCAGGGCTGTGTGTGTTCTGTCCCTGTCCCCTGGGCTGTGTGTGACCTGTCCCCAGGGCTGTGTGTGTTCTGTCCCCAGGGCTGTGTGTGTTCTGTCCCTGTCCCCATGGCTGTGTGTGTTCTGTCCCTGTCCCCAGGGCTGTGTGTGTTCTGTCCCCATGGCTGTGTGTGACCTGTCCCTGTCCCCAGGGCTGTGTTTGTTCTGTCCCTGTCCCCATGGCTGTGTGTGTTCTGTCCCCATGGCTGTGTGTGACCTGTCCCTGTCCCCATGGCTGTGTGTTCTGTCCCCATGGCTGTGTGTGACCTGTCCCCATGTCTGTGTTTGTTCTGTCCCCAGGGCTGTGTGTGTTCTGTCCCCAGGACTCTGTGGGACCTGTCCCTGTCCCCAGGGCTCTGTGTGACCTGTCCCTGTCCCCTGGTCCCCAGAGCACGCCCTCAGTGACACTGTGCCCTGCTCTCAGCAGCTCTCTGTGGCCCTGGGGTCTCTCAGCTGCTGTTCCCCTCTCCCAGCACTCCAGTACCATCTCTGAGCCATTCCCAGCCCTGGCAGGGATGAACACTGGGTGCTAACTGGTTGTAAACTGCACAGACTGGAGGATGCTGAACCAGACACTCTGATAAATGAGAGAGGACGTGGGCTGTGTTTTAATTGGAGTTGCAGCCTCCTCCATCACTGGAGTAAACACAGCATTTACTGGGTCGTGGGACAGGATTGGGAATCACTAACTTTATGCACTTAGCTAATGCATTTCCTTGATTTCANTTGTGATGTATTGATTCTGGGAGTTCCTTCTGTGGTTTTTCTTTGCTTCTGCCTTGCCTTGATTTGTACCCTGCCAGCAGTGACAGTTTTCAGGGATGGGGGCTCCCAAGGGCTTTGTTTGCTGGGATTGATTTGGTGCAAGGAGAGCCTGGGTCAGTGATGTGTGAGCAGTGATCCAGAGGTAAATAACAGCCAGGGAGGTGTTTGCTTGGATGGGCNCCATGTTTGAAAAGAAACAACCCCAAACCAGCCACAATCCAAATGCTGCTGGCCTTCCCTTCCTCCTCTGCCCAAAACAGGCTCTGCCCAGGGTGAAGTGATGGGCACAGAGCACTCCAGGGGCTCCNCTTGCTGCAGCCTCGTGTTCTGAGCAAACTTTGTGCTCAGGTTGTTAACTGGGAGCAAAGAGATGGAAAAGCTGGGAAGTGTCAGGCTGGGCAGAGGGGTCAGACCCTGTGTGCCCTGGGACATCCCAAGCAGCTCAGAAAGCCACTGAGCTCTCACTTAGGTGTGCTCAGAAAACACACCTTGGGTTGTTACTGACCCTGTTCCACCCTGCTCGTTCCCTGGTAATTGCAAACTGCTGCTGCCACAGCAAATGGAGTGAATAAAANTCTGCAGTTGCCCAACAGTGGAAAACACAGCACTGGAGGAAAAAAAAAATACATCTCCTGGGATTGAGGAATTGGAGTTTCTGTGCTAATTATAGAAGGATATTAATCTGGTTCCTCCAAATGAGTNCCTAACCTCTAATTCTGCAGAAAACAGCAAACTCATGTTACTGTTTTCAGTAAAATCAGGGGATTGGAGCAGNTCACAGATGACTCAATGAGACCTTATCTCTTCTGAGGAATCCTGATCCATGGGCTGCATTTGCCCCAAGGATCTGCATTTGTTTTGAGGCATTAGAAATCAGCACAGGGTGGCAGTTTGTCGTTGGATAAAGTGAGTGCCAAGGACAAACAACCTCAGCTTGTCCTGCTGGTTTTGTGTCCATTTTTCTGGCATTTACAGGAGCCCAGTTAGAAAGTAAGAGGATGGTATGTGTCTGTGCTTGAACACTTATTTCTCTATAGCTTTTAAAGCTTTTTTACAATANAAGTGAGGCTTTTCTTCGATTTTCAGTGTGTGTGTGTTGGCTGAGCAGTCCTGAGACCCTGCACAGCTTTTCAATTACAGTGCAGCCACTGCAGGTGTGCCAGCTGAGCAAGGCATCCCCTGCTATGGTCTGAGCTGTTTTCCTTGATTCCATGCCAGTGCTGTTAATAAAATGTGTGAAAGCAGAGCTGCTGTGCAGCACTGGCAGAGCTGAGGGGCAGCAGCAGCTCCAGGGAGGGGATGAGTTCCTTAATCCCAAATNAATTACCAAATGAAGGACCTGAGCCCCCAGCCCTGCCAGCAGAGCAGGGATCATTGCTCTGTCCTGCCTGAGCTGTGCCCAGCAGTTCTGTGGAGCAGGAAGGCAGGACCAGCTGCCAGTCCCCAGGAACTTGTTTCATATCTTTGAATTTGATTGTGGCTAGTTTAATTTTTTTTTTCAAATTATTTGATGCCAGACAATATAGCAGGGGGTCTTTATATGGCTGCTTGTGGTGATTTTTTTTATTTGGTTTATTAACTTTACTTGGTTTGTATTTTGTAAAGTATTTAACTTTGGTTTGATTTATTAACTTTTTCTTGGTGGGTTGAGTCCTTTTCCTTTGTTTGTTGGGATTTTTGAGTTCTTTTCTTGGTTTGTTTTGATCATTTGAGACTTGATGATGATGATGTTGATGGTGAGATTGATATGAATTTTTGATCTGCAGAAGGAAATAAATTTTCTGTTTTCCATTCCCATTCTGCAACATTGACCTGTCTTTAAATGCCTTCACCTGGCAGGTGGATGTTCCTTTTGAATCACAACTCCTTGGTTTAATGAATACATTTTTAATTAATGTGCTGTTTCTTTCTCATTCCCTCTGGAGCTGCAAGTTCAGAGCACATTTATAAGGACCTGAGTGNATTTGTTTGTGGTTTTCCTGCCCTGAGGTGGGGCAGGAAGGCAGGACCAGGTGCCAGCCCCAGGAATGGCTGAANACACAGCTCAGAAATGTTTCACCAGGTTGTGTGGCCTTTCTGAGACTCCAGGNATGTGTTTCCATTTCCACTCTGCTTTGACCACTGATCTCCTGTCCTGAGGGATGTCTGCTCTGGTAGCAGTGGGGAAATTTGGGGAAATTAGCACAGGAGAACTTGCAGAGCATTGGCAGCCTCCATCTGTGAATTCTCCAGGTGTGCTCAGGAAATTGCAGCCACTGCTGTTGAGTCAGAGCTGGAAGAAAGGAGACATGATCCTTTTTGTTGCAGCCAGCTGGAAGGATCCTTTGGATTTCATTCTGCAAACATCTGTGTGGATCTTGTCCTTCAGAGATTTCCTGAGTTTGGGGCAGAGCTGCCAGGGCTGTTTGCAGTTTACAACTCAGACAAAAACCTCACCTTCCTTTTGGGGTTCCTGCCCAGACCTCAGCACCTGCCATGGCACCAAATGCATTTTGTGTGTGAGATTTTAAGCAAATATAATTAAACTGTCATTTCCTGACACCTCACAGATGAGCCTTGGCCACAATGGATTTCTTGTAAACACGTTCAGCAACCAGAGGTTAACACCACCAGGGACTCCTAATTCAGTAATTTGGCCAACATTATATTTAAATATGTGGGGTAATTCATTGCCCTGAGGTTTATTTATTAAAGAGAGAGACAGAATTAAAAAATGCCCCACCTCATGAGAGGAATTAAATCAGATATTTGAAAGTGCATTTATCTCCACATTAAGTTCTTCTTCTCCACCTGTGATTAATAAATTCTGGGTTTTTATTCTGGTTATTTTTTAAACATGCAGCTCCAGAAGAGTATTANTGTAGCACAGTAGGAGCCAGTCCAGTTTGCCATTTTGGCTTTTCTGTTGTTTAGCCTCTCATGCATGGAAANACAGCTCCAGAGAAATCTGTTGCTTTAGGAAAAATAAAAATTTTTAAANTTAACTGTTTTTAAGTTCAGAGCTGACAGGAAAATTAAACCCCACATTATTAAAAGAAAGTGTTGTGGACTCAGAGAGATGATGAAGAGCAAAGATAAGGATTGTAATGTTTGAGTAATCCAGAGAGGGAGGAGAGAAGGGGCAGATTTTGCTTGCANTGAGGCCTAGCAATGGCTCTTCACTCCAGCACCCAAACCTCTTCTTTTAGTCCAAAAATGTGATTTCTGCTCCAATCCAGTAACCTGTAGCCAGGAGGGANCTTTAACATGTCCACAGGGTGGGACAGGGCAGGAGTGAGCATCCTTCACTCCAGCTCTGACTGAAGCTGCCATTACCATCAGCTCAATCCTTGACATCATTTCTCCCAAATATGA
>OAMK01000018.1:534848-551731 GCA_900205225.1 Saxicola maurus maurus
CTGAGTGCTCCAAATTGTTCCATGAATGCAATGGTAAAAGCAGCAAAAGAGTGGATTATGAAAAATTATCCTTATTCCTGGTTTCTTGATTCAATCCTCAGAGTGAGGAGTTCCATCCTTTTATAGGGCACAGGTGTTTATTTCCAGAGGCAGTGAATGTCCAGGACTTGGAGAAAAATCTGGTGCTGGTGGAGTTGTGGGACAGCAGAGCCCAGCCTGGAGGGCCCTGAACAGNTCTGGGTGGCTCTCAGAGGTTTCAATCCTGAAAAGAATAACTTTGCATCCATCTCATAACTCCCCACCCAGCAGTTCAGTAACTGACAGGTTCAGTATTGAACTGGGATTTTGGTGCTCTGAGAGCAGGCAGAATGAGAGAATGGAGAATATGAAAAGTGAAAAGCAGGAGGGCAATTGCACAGCACAAGAGCTCANCCCATCAGGTTTTACTGCCCCAGGACACAACCCATGGCACCATCCAGGCAGGAAAAGCCCCCTGAGCTCCCCAAGCCATGAACAGCACCCACCACATCCCTTAAATCCCCCCAGGGATCCCAAAGCAGCTGTGCCAGGGCCTGACACCCCTGGCTGAAGAAGTTTTTCCTCATCTCCACTTTAATCCTCCCCTGGCACAACTTGAGACCATCTCCTCTTATTTCTGGGGAGAACAGGATTATGACACACTGGTACAATTTGTACTTGGGCCATTACAAAAACCTGCACAGCAAAACACAATAAAAAAAGCCTAAATAATTTCTGAAGCTTCAGTAGGAACATTGTTTTTCTGAGAAAGGCAGGGATAAGTACAAGTGTTATCTAAAGAGATTTTGAAAGTGTAGATTCATTTAACTCCCTCCCTCCAGGTACTATCAGGGAAAAAAAATGCACTAGTCATAGGTGCACAATAAAAATAAATGTATTACTGCAAATCTTTAATCTTACTGAAGGCTGCAGGCCTGGAAGTGAATGAGTAATACCCAGCATTCGTTGCTGAGAGGTAAAGAAGAAGATTTTAAAATTAATTTTCCAACCCCTGATTGCAAGCTCACTGTTGTGCTCTACAGACCTTCAGACAACAACACCAAATCCACATTATTTGGGCTTATTCATCCATTTCTGGCTTTGTGCAGAAACAAAATCTAAGCCACGATGAGATGGTGAGGGAAAATAACCTTATTTTCTTTCCTGGTCACTTTGAACCACAGCAGGTCTTTTACTGCTCTTGAAAATATTTCATTTATCCATCTCCTGAGCACCTGAAAGCACTGACTGCTCTCCTCAAAAAGGAAAGCCACAGGTTTATTGCTGAGATTTCAGACAATGACTTTATTTTCTTGAGCATGAAACACAGATAAATTTATCCACCTGTGGAACCTTTGATACTCTAAATCTTTCCATTCACAGCTTTTCTCAAGTTGATCTCAAATACTTTCCANTGGCTCCTGCAGCCCCTGTTTGCAGCACCAGCACCTCCTGCTGCCTCACCCTGACTCTGGATGGGGCTGGACTCACACAAGTTTGGGCAATTAGGAGCCAAATTAGTCCTGATTTCA
Organism: Saxicola maurus maurus; assembly: GCA_900205225.1. Lineage (NCBI taxonomy): Eukaryota > Metazoa > Chordata > Aves > Passeriformes > Muscicapidae > Saxicola > Saxicola maurus. Next base: position 536,399 of record OAMK01000018.1, read on the forward strand.
GTGCCACACTTTGCCACCTGCAGATCTCCCACATTTATTACTTTACTTTACTCCAGCAGTTTGTTTCTGACAAGTTGACAATAACTTTACCCCAGGAGTTTCCACTGCTGCTCACAGCCCACAGGGAGAAGTGAAGTGAACCTGCAAACCTCCAGGGACAGGCTCCTCATCCAGAAAATCCTAATCCAGAAAAACTGGACTGCAAAATTCTCAGTCCATTCTTCCTCTCCCCTGTTTCTCATTATTTCCAACAGATCAGACAACAAAAAAGCTCTGTGGTTTCAGATCAGTGTGGGAACTCAGTTTGGGATGCCAGCACACAATTTTTACTATGGGCAGCTCTCTAAGTGCCCAAATTTCTGCTGTTCAGTTTTTCTTGTGTGGGTCTCTCTCTCTCCAGCAGAGCTTTGGGAAAATCTAATGTCTCTGTAAAACCCTGCCTGTGTCATGACAGCTTAAAGTTCTCAAGCTCAGGGAACAGCTGTGCTATGGAGCAGAAATTACTTGAGAGCTGAAAAACCAAACCACAAAAGCATAGTGCATGTTTTATTTGCTGTGCAATGAGCATGTGACCTGTGCTTCCACCCCCTGTGTGTTGGCTAAAGAAAGATTTCTCAGTTTGTTATCTACATCTTCTCATCACCTGATGTTTATTGGGGCTGGATCTTCAAAATCCAAAGGAGCTTTTCATCCTGGAGTGATGACATCCAGCCTGTCTGTGATCAGGCTCAGGTTTCTCATTTACTTAAACTCTCCTGTCATTTTCTGTCAGTCACTTTGCAGCCAAAGGCTGAACTTTCACTGACTCCCTCATGTCTATAGATAGGGTTTCTAAAACTGCTGTAATCAAACTGATTGTGCTGGATATAGATCCCTGCAGTGCAAGGTCAGAGGAAAACATTGTGATCATCTGCTCTGATCTGCAGGCTGGCACAGGCAGCAAAACTTCCTGAAACAGGCTGAGCTCCCCAACAGGCTGAGGGTGTTTGTTCTTCAAGGCTCTGCTGAAATCTCAGTTCAGCCTCTTGGTTTGGCTGCTGCTGCTCAGTCTCTCACCCACAGAACACAAACTGGGAAGCTGACTGTTAGCCACANTGCAAATTAACTCTAAAAGCTCCTTTTTTTTTTTTTTGTAGATTTAGTAAATGCTGACTAGGCAGCCCCTAGATCCTGCAGCCAGGAGACAGCAATAGCCCCACACCAGCACTTCTGCAACTCCCAAATCTGGGCTGAGAACATGAAAAAACAAAAAATTCCATGGTTTTTGTACTGAGATTGTACTGCACCATCATCACAACAACAGGAACCTTCCACAGCACTGCCTCCATTTGTGGCAGACAATTCTATTTACATCAGCACCCAGACCATCAAATGGAGGCACAAAAAGCTGGGATTCCTCAGAGATTGGTTTAGTTCCATTCCAGTTTGGGGGCTGGAGGTTTCCCACCATAAAATGCATTTGGTGCATTCTGCCACTCACTTAAAGCTGCCACTAAATCCTTTTTGAAGCCATTACATTGATTTAAAGAGGCTGTTTATGTATTGGTGTCATATTTAAGGTGAGCAAATGTTTCCTTTAACTGAAAAAAAAAAATAAAAAATCAGTGTCTGGAAGTATTCTGAAGAGGTTATTCATTTGTGAGAATAATTTCACACCCTGAACACCAAGGGTGTTTAACAGTGATGCCTCAGATGAATTAAAACCTGCTCTGCAGGGCTTGTGCTGCTCCTCTGCATTCTGTCCTGGGAATCCTGAATTTGACAAATGTTCAAAGTTCCTGCTAAAGATACAGGAAAAGGTTATCTGGGGAAATGCTTCTCCCCAAAAAAAATCATTAAGTGCCTTCAGACATGGAACAGAACTTCATTTAAAAAGTCTTTAAAAAAAACCACAAATGGCATGATCTGAAGGAGCCTGAGGAGCTTTATCTGCATTAAAGCTCAGGGTTGTGCAAGCCCACAGTGCCAAAATCTCTGAGCAAAACTGCCCCTGCTTTTGAGTTTTCTTCTGATTGCTCCAAGTTGAGCAGAATTACAAACACTTTGGAACTGCAAGTGCCCAGAAAAATGCAATTCACTGGGAACTCCTAATCAGTGCCCAGAAAGCACCAAGGTGCAGCCAAAAATCCTGACTCCATGTGCAATATTAAAGAAGTGGAAATTGTGCCACCAGAGCTGGACATGGGCAGGGAAGATAAAGGAGATGGAACTGTCATAAACACAGCACTGAATAATCTGATGCCAGTTTGCAAGTTATTATTTAATAAGGCACAGATGTTAGAGTCACATCTTAGTTTGCTTTTCATGGGCATTATGAATTATTTTGCACTTTTGCATTAGTACACATTAGGCAAAAAACTGTCTCTAATATATTAGAAATTCACTTTAGGGGGAGCTTCCCCCTCCTCAATCTGTTGACTGCTCACTTAATCACCAAATGGTTGGACAAGAGATCAAATCAACACTGAGGCTGTGCTAGCAAGTGACAAATCATTCCACTTCAGAAAATTATTAATCTTAGTGGCACTGTGCTCGTGGGCTGTGATTTACTGGGAACAAAATAACCCCACAATGCTCAATTTCAAATTGACACTGGCTTTGACTAATGGCACACATTTCCTGATGTGATAATGCCATTGACTGGTGAGGATTCATTTGCAGCACAGGGAACAGCTGCACTAGCAGAGATCAGCCTGATGAATGGAAAACTGAAGAGTTTTTACCAGGGTAAAATGCCTATAAATCATTTTTTGGGGAGGATGAGGTGATTAAAGCATTGCCCAGATCAGGTGGCTCAGAAGCAGGTCTTTGGTGACAGCAGGGACAGGCTCCAGCTCAACACCAAATAACCAAATTTACCATTTCTCCTCTCCAGTCTGTCACCCAGCACAGCCCAGAGTGCTCAGGAATTGCTGCTGTGCTCCAAATGAACCCAGGGGACACTGACCCACAGGCTGTGACCCCTCAGCCCTGGCCAGACTGAAATCTGGAGACAGTCTGGGCACTTATGAACCAGATTATCTGATTGACACCCTGCCATTTTTTATGTAATTAAGGCACTTTATTACATAATTAGTTAAACTCTGACTCTAAGTTTCTTTCATCCTTGACACTTATTAGGAATAAACACACAGAAAAATGAGTTTTACCTGCACTTTGTAGAAATCTGTACCAGTCAAATGTTGCACTGGGTGAAGTCTTAATTCCTGTGTGAAAAATAAAATAAAATAAAATAAAATAAAATAAAATAAAATAAAATAAAATAAATAAAATAAAATAAAATAAAATAAAATAAAATAAAATAAAATAAAATAAAATAAAATAAAATAAAATAAAAAAGAGAGAGAGAGATTCCCATGTTTAGTGTCCCCTGGAAGGCTGAGCTGTGCTTCCTGAAGGCTCCTGGAAATCTAAAGCAGCAATATTTCCAACCAACACCCTGAATTCCCACCTGGGTCAGGCTGCCTGTGCAATCCAGGCTGAAATTCAATGGAAAATTTTGTATAATCACCCAGTGCTGGAACTTCCTCAGCACCACAACCCTGCTCAATTTTAACTTGTAAAACTGCACAGGAGATAAAATCCAGAGGGAGAACATGATTCCAAAAGAGATCAGGGCAGCTGCACCCACAGCCCTCAGCATAAAAAGAAATAAATTGATATACTAATTAAATATTAATNTATCCTGAATGTTAATGCACTTTTGTTAAAGATTAAATAAATTAATAAAATAGTTTCATCATTAAAATAATTAATCTCTTCTTTAACTATTACTCACAGGAGATTTAAATATAAACTGAATATGGGCTAAAGAGATTTCACAGTCTGGAAAAGAATGTTATTTTCTTTGAAAGTGGANTACATAAAATGGAATGAGTTTTGGAATCCTCAGAGAGTTTTTTTTAAACAAATAAAATTAGGAAATGAAGTCCTCACACCTAAAATACTGAGGTTGCTCAATAAGTGAGGCTGGGAATTCACCTTGGGGCATGGGAAGGAATTTGGAAATTTGGGAGGCACACACAGCACCCAGAACATGAATAAAGAAATGGAATGGGGATTGCAAAGCTCTCACCTTGACTTTGGACATAGATTTTCTTCCTGGCATCTGGCTTTAAAGAGAAGGAGGAGAAAATTTATTTGCAGAGTTCAATCTTAAAAAAANCAAAAACACACATACACAAAAAGAGTAACAAAACATGTCAGTGTGATTTTCTTTTGATTATTAAAAATCAAAATTAACTATGAGATCCATTAAGTAACACCAAAAGCCACCAATGTAATTACATTTAATGTCCATTTATGGTATCAATTAATTAGTTTCACAATTAACACAATTACCAAGTTAGTACAAATATATATTTTTAGTTTGAATCATTTCTTTGGATCCTTATCCTGTTTTCCTGGAATAAAACAAATTTCAACTATCCAGCTGAAAATCAGCTCTAGTTCCCAAAAAGCTGTTGGTTTTGAAAATCCAGTTTACATTTATCCATAACACAATAAACATTTATAAACAATATAAACAATATACAAATATAAACAATAAACATTTATAAACATATCAGTTCCAGAAACTGCTGTCAAACACACAGGAAATCTGGTGCCTGGTAGTTATTGCAGAACTCTCACAAATAAAAACTGCAAAATAAATTATTTTAAAATAGCTGCAGTAAAAGAGGTAATTACCACACTTCCCAAACCACTCCTGAAGTGCTGCTCTGCTAGTTATTTAATTTAGGTGATTAAAGAAGCAATTTCCTATTTCAATATCTTTCTATAACTCCAACTNTGGATTTATGGAATACTTTTATTTTTTATTAAATGAAAAGAAAATCAGTTCAGAAACAAACTTCTAATCAATCAATTCTTGAAGCATTCAGCTCAGAAAACAGGAAGCCACAGCACTGATTTCTTTTATTTATTTTTTAATTTTGGTTTTTCTATTGCTCCTTTGTGGCTGCCCAGGCACTGCAGTCACTAAAAATGAGCTGGGAAAAGAAACTTAAAAAAAGTCACCTCAGAGCAGCTCCCAGATGGGAAGGAGGTGGTTTCTGACAATCAGAGTTTTTGTGCCCAAAGGATTAAAAATAATTTAAATAGTTTCATACATTGTTATATTATTTTATCACTTAACACTGGATATTCTCTGACTAATATTTTGAATTATACAGAATTTTCCAGTGACAAACAAGAGGACAGCACTGCAANCTGGGGACCAAATCCAGAATTTAACTTTGCAGAAAAAAGTGGGAGAGCAAAACAGAGAACCACAGGAAACAGGAGTGGGAAAAGCAGAGNGGCAGCTCCCTGAAAACACCAATTTGCAACAAGAAATTCAAGTTAAGCATCTTCTTTCATGGCCTGCTGGTCCCACATGGCTCAGGGTGAGTAAATACAATTATTTATTGAATTATTGCAACCCTGGCAGGGCCTGGATCATCAAGCAGAAAACAGCACAACACTGTGGGACAGGGCAGGGAGATGCACTCACACCATAGACCCATTTTCTCTTATTTTAAATGGGCTNGAGGAGAATGGAAAATGAGATTGAGTGCTAATAAAACTGGCTTAGGTAATTCTCCTGCACCAGTTTTATGCTGCTGAAATAAAATGCTGACCATAAGCACAAGATCTTTTACAGTATTTCAAACTCCCCTGCAATACAGATTATTACAAGGGCTGGATCACATAATTAAGGGGAATTTATCCAATGAAACAGAAAAGAATTTGTTGGAAGAGACAACCTTTGAGTGCAGTGCAATTGCTTACATGTTTGTAATTTAAATTCTTCACTAATAAAGGCACATTAGAGGAATNAGGCAGCTCACAGCAGTGAAAAATCAGTAAAAATCATTAATGTCCCAGGAGCTGTGCATGGGAGGATGTGCTCATGTTCCTCACTGCTCACAGGGGAATTGGTGGAATTTGCAGCAGGAGCAGCAGAGCTCAGCACTGAGGGCACAGGATTGCAGTTTGGATTTCCAGATCTGTCTGCAGCTCCCTGACCTCCTGAACACTGANTTACTCCCACAGGCCACAGAAGTGTTTGGGTAAAATCAAAGTCTGCTACTGAACAGCATCTGAGGTGCTGATTTTGAAAATATTTCCAAGCTCAATTTTGTTTCTTCTCCTTGCACTCTGTTATTTTGTCCTTTTTTTGACACCTCTGACAGAAGCTGTGCCCTTTCACATTTCCCCATCATGGAGTTCATTGTAGCAACTGTTAAAATCAAATTACACTTGTAAAATAAAATGCCAAATCCCATGTCTGCTCATGTATCCTTTTAATGCAAATAGATTTTAAAAACCAATTAAAGCTGAAATAAGGTATTATTGTAGATCCTGCTGCTGGGCTGTGCAAGCCCCACTCTCAGTGATTATTTTTTAGGCAAGAGTGCTTTAATGATCACACTCAGATGCAAATGAGAACTGAAGAGGTACCAGCACTTTGTTTCACTTTCTGGCATTAATTGTGCAGCTTCAGCTGATGTTTCCCAGGGGAGGTGAGTGGAGCCAACACCTCAGTGCAGAGGTGTTTTTATCCCAAATGGTTCCTGCCCCTCTCTGGATCTGCTGCTCAGCACAGCAAATCTCATTTCCCTCTGCAGCTCACCTGAACAATTCCAAGTATTTCCAAATTATACTTCCAAATTCTTTATTACAACTAATGCTGTCTGGAGGAATTTTGTCAACATGAAGTTTAGTAAATGAAGCAAAAAAAGAAACAATTTGGCATCAGGAGAGACTCAGTAACAACAAATTATTTGTTTTATATTTTATAGAGAAACACTTCCTAAACTGCTCCACACTTTCTAATACTGAGCAGCTTTTACTGCCAGATCTCTTGGAGCTGTTGAGCACATCAACATGAAATGAAAGGAAAGCAGGGCTGGGAACAGGGAAGTGCAATTCTCTGGCACTATTCAGAAACTCTTCAGCAGGATGCAGATCTTTAACACTGAGCATTTCCACATACCCACTCTGCTGCTGCCAGCTCCTTCATCTCCACTGTGAAAGCCACTGCAAACCTGGTTAAAGGCACAAAAACAGTTGGGATCATCTGCTTAAACAGCTTAAATGTTAAAAAAAAAAAAAATTAGAAAAAATCTTGATAAGAACTAAGATCAGAGGCTTATAAACCTGATCCCAGATGAAAGGCAAAGCAGAAAATNGTGGCTGAACCAGCAGCAGCTCCTCAGGCTTTACAGCTCAGCTCTTGGGAGCTGAAGTGAGGATTTCCCCAAGTGGGAGAAACCCCAAAGAGTGGGGACAGCTGCCAGTTTAGATTCCTGCCCACAGCTGGAACTGGATTTCTGCTCCTTTTCACACCCAGAGCAGTGAGCAGGGACTGAGCTGCACCTGCAGTGCCACTGTCCATGCAGCCTGACTCAAATTAAAGATTTAAACCTTCCCCAGAGCTCAGCCTGCTCCCCACAGCTGCAGGGACTTCACATGAGGCACTCCTGCTTAGCAAAACACCTTTTTAATTACTTGGAGAGAGATTGAATATGAAAGAGAGGTCATCACAGCTTGCACTGCTGAGTCAGTGCTTCTTTTTCTGTGATCTCTGAAATGTTTCTGTCCTGAGCCAAGCCCCTGACACCTTAAATGTTTGAGATAAATCACAGGACAGAGCTTCTCCACTGGAGATGTGATGTCATCATCAGGCATGAAACCACAATCATTCATTAGAATTCCCATAAATTCTGAATTATATCTCCTGCTTGTTGAAACAAACCTTATTTCCCCACATTTGTTCTGTAGGATCTGCTTTATGGCACTCCCATGAATTTCACACACACAACTTGACAGTTTTAAAGTTATTAAAGACTTTGCAAATGCTTGTTTTGTCAAGTTGCACATGCTCCTCCCCAGATTTTGCCATTATCCTTTCAATATATCACATTAACAAGCATAAAAAGATGTTGCTTCTAAATCTACAAAATACTGTTCAATAGAAAAAAAAATACCCTAGAGAGGTACAAGCACCATTCAGAGGAATTTGATTAAAAATGAAACACTCATAGGGCCAGACAGTGTTCAATAGTTTGTTTTATGGAATGTGGTGGGATATTGTACTGGACAAGTCATCTACAATTCATGATGCTTTCTGCTTAGAACCCTGCAATCAATAAAGAAAAAAAAATTAAAAATCAATGTTTCTTTTAATANCTGTGCAATGAATAACACCAGTGATGCTCCTGCACAAGAGGGACATTCAGAATAACCCCCAGAAAACTNAGATCCTTTTCCTGTAGCAGAGAAAATATTGTAAACTGCACAAGGATGTAGTAATAGATGTTGAAATATCATAGATAATTCAAGCTATTAAGGGATACCTCAGGTTCCCAACTCAATACCATTAAAAAACCTTCAGTAAAACAGAGTTTTTATATTAGCTGTATTTGTGGCAGACAATATTTTAATCAGAGGTGGATTTAATGGACATGCTCTGAGACTGTTTTTATGTATTTCTCATTTTGCACAGTGCAGAAATTTATCTGACACATCAGATGCATTTTTCTTTTCCTTCAGACCTGTTTAAAGAACAACTTCTGATTATTTGATAACAAAAGCAAACAAGCACATAAATTTTTTCCTGAGTGGAACCTTAAGTTGCTTTCAGCTCCAAGTCCCACAGACACAAGAACATGCCCTAATGATTTTCCAATGAGTGTGATTAAGTGCTGTCTTTAAAATCTGTTTACTTACCACATTTTACAGGGGATTACAGACAGAGCAGCACATCTCTGCCACTGTTAAGTGAGCCAATAATAGCTGGAAAATAGAGTGGGATCAGCAGGGATAAGCCAGGAGAGAGAGGCCTGACCCAAAATCCATCCTGCTCTCAGAACAAGGAAAAGCTTCCCTCCCCCACCATGGCCAGCATCAAACACTGCTGAAGTCAACAAACCTTTGGATCAGCCAGGAGAAAACTTCTTTTCTGAGGATGTTGAAACCGTGAAAAATGCTCAAAGGTCTTTTTGGTTTTCAGTAATTTCCTGTGGTTTGTGATCAACATTGGATGACTACACTGGTGTGTCACTGGAACTTCCCAGACTTTAAAACACCCTGAAATCACTCCCTTGGCATTTCACCTAAAAACTGAGAGAATTTGCTTAAAGACTTTTTTTTAGTCTCTGCTCCTTTGCTCATGGACCCAGGGAAAGGTTCACATTAGCAGGAGAAAAAATAAAAAAATAATAAAAAAAATCTGCTTGTACTTGAGGGATCAGCTTTTTAACCAGCATTGTGTCAATAATCTGAGAGGAACAGAGGAAACACAAAGCAAACAGACTGACACAGACTGTGCTTTCTGATGAAGCTGCTCCACTCCCACCACTGAATCACACAATGATTTGTAGAGATCACAAGGATTTCATGATGTCCAGCCTTTATCCCCCAGTGAGTCCAAGTGTGTGTGGGAACTTCCTAAAGGCTCTGCCACACAAAAATGCAATTTCCTGTCACAAACCTTCCCCACTCTCTTACCTGGCTTCNTCCAGCACTGCTCCCATTACCTGGAGTTTCTCTTTACATCTGAGATCTTCATTTACATCTGTGCCACCAAAGATGATTCCAAAAGGAATTCTGCTCCCTGCAAAGCAATGACTGCAATGAGAACTGGCCAACATGTCCATGTAATGACCAGGAATGAAAATTGTACATTGATAGTACTGAATCACCTATCTGAACAAAAATCTTAGAAAAGGAAACCTGGAGAAACTTGGATTTTTGTTTTTTTAGCACTCTAACCCCACACCCAATAACTATGCACCAAACCAAATGGGAAACAAAGCATGTTGATAAAGACAGAAAATGNACCACAGATTTCACATTGGGATTTGAAAGTGAAGTGAGCTGTAAGATCAGGATTTATTAGCATTGCTAATTTCCTCATTACTAAATGAGAGAACAAGCAAAAAGAATGAAAGNCTAATTACCATCCTGGCTACTTGGAGAATTTCCTTGGCATCTGTTGATGTTACACTCAGTGTCTGCAGGTGAAGGAATTAATGTGCACTACCAAAGCACCACTGCCTCTAATCTCCAAGAGACAGACTGGCTGTAACCACATAGAATATGCATCACCCCTTCAATAAATTAAAAAGTAAATAATTATTGTGCCATCCAGCACGTGTGTGGATCATGTCAACAGAATTTCCAGGAGATCAATAGTGTGGCAGCAATGGCAGCATGAGTGCAATCACCACATTAAATGTTCCAGGAGCCAGCAGTGTNCTCTGAATCCCTTTTTCCCTCCCAGAACTCTGCAACAACTTTTACACTTTGTGATCATCTCAGTAATCTATTACTGCCTTGCCTTTCAGAGATTTTGGGTTTATTTTTCCTTCAGTTACTTTTTAGCTTTTTTTACATTTATTTAAATTTATTTAATTTTGATTTATTTAAGTTCCTGAGTTTTTATAAAGTATCAGTCTTTTCAGCTCACTTGGGATTTTGAAAAGCAAATAGCAACAGCATTCAGGCATTGCCATGCAGGTTAGACTCCAATAAAATTTTACCCCAATAAACAGTTAAAATTCAACTTTATCTTTTGTTCCTCAGCAAAAATCCCAAAAAAATGGTTCTCAGACTTTCCATATGCATCTTCCAGAACAATTCAAGGTCTTGTCAGAANACCAATCATCTCTCTGTTGCAACAAGCCTTAATTCACACCTTGGCAGAGCTCATTTTCCAGACTTGTTTTGTATTTGTGTTTTAGGTCCCTGCTGAAATCAGAGCCCCTTTGGAACAAAAGGAATCCAGACAACATAATTCAGGCTTTCTGCAAACCCCCCAGCACAAACTGGGGGGGCACTCCTGAAGTCTCCAAACTCACCCTGAGACCTGATGGAAGGATGAAATGATGCTGCAGAGAACAGATTCATGGAGCACAAAGTGGGCTCAGAGAAGGATGCACACTTGCAATTTCAGTAGGTGACAGTGGCTGTAATTTTCAGAGCCAGTGCTTCTAGTGTATTATTAGTGCAGGCTAAAATTTTGTTCTATGTGGCTAGAGAATAGAAAATTTTATCATTTGTCTGATAACATCCTGTCTCCTGTAGTTCAGCTGACAGGAATGTTATTTCATGTCGAGAAACCCTGACTCATTTTTGAGCAGAAAAATCAAATTGTCCTCCCTGCTTTCTTCCATTTGACCCCAGCTCTACTTAGCCAAGCCATTGTCCTCTGAAAGAGCACATTTGCTGAGAGGATCCTAATGTTAATGTAATGCTCTTATCTTGATGTAGTTAAAGCACTTAATTATCAAAAGCACTGTGTGGTTTAAAAGTCCATTTATTTAGTTCTGTCTGCATCAGATCTCCCATTGAGACAATTTCAGCATTTCTGAACGTTTGCTGAAGTGGATAAACAGAATATTCTGGGTGGGTTTGTACATTTATAGCCATTTAGAACAGATAGGATTCATTCTCTTCCCTTGCAGGACCTTTTCAGGAGGTATTTTTATAGCAAAGTAGAAAGAGGATTACCTTGCAGCAGTCTGCCTGCTTTGTAGAGGTGAATGGCCAGGGCTGCATCAAACTTGTCTGTGGAGGTCAGATTTGCTATTTCAGCTGGACTCTCATACATGAAAGCATCCTTAAGAACACAGATATGGCCAGCAGCATGAAGATGACTCCTTCATTATTGGAACAACAGAAAAAGAATAAAGAAGTCACTATTAATGTTACAGGCCCAGCAGTATATGAAATAAGTTAATCAAAACATTTTTCCTTAAACTTTGCTCTGATTTTCAACTTGATGCCATTTTTGTTCCAGCAGCCAGGAGCTATTTGCAAGGCTGGGATTTTCCTGGAAGGAATTTGTTACCTTCAGCACTGTGAAGCCACAGGCACACTTCCAACACATGGCCCAAGCCTGACCAACACAACTTTGAAAACTTTTCTGAGAATCAGGAGAAATGAAGTTTGCCCAGGACCCCTCTGACTGAGTCCAGCTTCTCATGCTGAAATCTCCTTTTGCAGTGAGTGAGTCACACCTTCCTTCCTCTCAGATATTCTCAGATCCTTGTTCTGGAGAAAGGACACCAGGTGAAGAAAGCAATAAAAATACAGAACATCAAAACTGAATGCATCAGGGAGTTGAATTGTGTTCCTTCTCTGTTTGACTGTGGGCTTAACTGCTTCTTGTCTTAGCTCACCCATTTAGAAACCAGGCAAAGGATAACTGAACTGGAAGCAAAAAACTGCACAAAAGTAATTACACAAATACCTTCACAGCCTGCCTTAAAAAAATCTCAGCTCCNAAAAGAAAAAACAACAAATCCAACAGCAAACCCCTCCCAGTGTCAGTGTCAGTTTACCCATTCAGGGGTTCCTCACATTCAAACATTGATGTTTTCATTTCCTGACTGCCAAAGTCAAGGAACTAATTGGTCACAGACAGNTTTACTCCTCTCCCTGAAAGCAGAATCAGTCACCAGTGTTCCCAAGAACATCAGCCAAAAACCAGACAGGAGAAAGTCTGTGTGTGCTGGGATGGAGTGTTTGCACTGTCATTATAAAAACACCACAAGAATGCTCTCTGCTCATTCCATATTGTTAGGGTTGATTTATTTCTCATATGTATTAATTGTTCTGGCATTAAAATGCTGCTAACTCACTGACTTTCCTGGATAATGCCAGCCTTCATTTCCTGATTGTTTCACAGCCTCTGAAGAAATGGGATTTTCTGTCCTGCAGAAGTTACTCATTGGTGCTCAAAGTGCTGTAAAAGGTCTGCAGGAATGTTTTAGCACCAGATCAGACAGAGCTCCACTGGCACAACACATGGTGCTGGATTTCTTCCTTATCCTAAAAAGAAACTCCTTTTAATTCCACCATTCAAAACAAGACCAATCAATTATGATAAATACCAATAAATAATAAAGTACAGCCACATTTTAAGCTCCTCATTTACACTGTAGAGCAATTATTAACAGCAGCTGCCCTGTGAACCTGCCTTCCTCTTGAAAGAGGTTCTCAATTTATATCTAAATAATGATGCCCAAATCTCCCAGCTGTGGAGAGAAAATCTCTTGGGCAAATACTTGGGATTCTTGTGCATGCATTCCATAATTCACAGGTGCTCATTAAATAGTCTAAAAGGGTTTTTTTCCCCCCCATCAGTACTCCAATTACCATAAATCACTATCATGTACAAGCAATATGTTTGCATATTACAATTAATTTGAAAATAACTCTCTCAGGACATCAGGAATCAAGAAATTCAGTCAGGAATTCCAATGGAAAGTGGGTTTTTTTTAAATATACTAGGGATGACTACTTCTCCTCCACACTTTGCACAGCTCCATATCTCCCTGGGGAATGTCAGCAGTTTCTGCAGTAAATAGAGAGGGACTCTCTCAAGTGTTCCAAGGCTCAGAAACTGTGCATTACCTTTACTACCTCAAAATTAATTTCTTTTTACAGATTTTTTTATTCTACTCAGGAGCATGCAAAAATTTGCATACATCTTTAGAAGGAAAAACAAGCAAATATTCCCAGAATAATTCAAATTGCCAGATTTAAAGAAGCCCTAAACATTCCATTGAGTTTGATATCATTAATCACAAGCTTCAAATTATGCACATATGGAAATGCATGTGTGCAGAAGTTGAGTTATTGGGCAATATTTAAGTACTGGGACTTACAGTTATTTTCATATTTTCTAAATGGCTTTTCATCTTTATAACCAAAAAAAAGCAGACTGTGATTTTCACACATATGCTGTTACCANGGAACATGATTAGAGAGTGCTGCAAAGTTATTGCAGGGGGTTTTTTTGGAAGACTGATCTGTCTGTGAAGTCACAGATGTCCCTGAGTGACACCAAGGCAGAGGAGACACATTACCCAGATCTCTTCTCCTCCTGGCAAATGTCTCCTCACATTATCTTGCCATTTCATAAACAAATACTTTCTGAATGAGGAATAAAAACTAACCCAGCTCCTGCTGTCTGGGAATCCAAGACAACACTGAAATGCTCAATCTCAAAGTTACATTTTCTCTCTATCACAGCTCTCACTACAGGAGATAAATTCCCAAGTGTGGTTTAACAAATTGCTTGATCTAGAACTTGCCTTGCCATATTTTTCCCTTCTGCTGAAGCTCTCATGGAAGCCAGTGCCANGGCTTGGAGACAATAATATTTCTAAGATGGAGTTGAGCTGTCTGATGGCAGATTTGGGGTGTTTTTCCAGCAGAAAGCATCAACTTCAGCCACTCAGTAAATGTGTACAAGCACTTTTAGAATTACATTACACTGTGATATTTATACACACCTGAACACTGGACTGAGTGTTTCCCTGTCCCACCCATTTTAGCATTCAGGAAGTTATTTTCTCTTTTGCTTGGTACATTTTTTATATCCTTTGGAAATCACAAAGCTTGTAAGTGAAACTTCTAAATGTGTTCTCTGGATCAGAGAGATCCTGCTAAAAGGTACCAACCCTTTTCTGACACATTCACTTGGAGATTTCTATACAAAAAAAAAAACATTTTTCTCTTAGTATGAAATACCAAGCCATGTTTTGCAGTGTTTAATTTTTTATTCCCTACATAATTGATCCCACTTCTCACTTTTCCTGGCTAGCAGTCTTCCCTCCTTCAGCATGAATCTGCAGTTCACAGGTTTTCATTTAAGGAAACACTTTTGGAGTTCCAAACACAGCCTGGCTCACAAGAATAAAAAGTGTGCTTATTTCTAAGGTATTCTGGTTGTGAAACTTGCTCTGTGATTCCTGTGATGTCTTCCTTACAGAAACATTTACATTCTAAATTTCAACTGANACTGATTTAATGGAATTACTTGCAGACAAAGAATGTTTGATTCCCAAAAAGTTCCTGGTAGGTGGATACACTGACACTTCTTGAATGGCACAAAATAGGCTTCATCCAAAAATATTAATTATCTCTTTCCCTCAGCTGTCTGTTCTGCACAGCAGCTGTGCACCAACTGCTGTTAAATGTATATGGCACAATTCAGAGTCATTCCACTGCCTCTTAGAAACTTGGCCAGACCTGAATACTCACAATTCCCACTGAAGCTCATCAAATTACAAGAGGAAACCCTTCTTGATCTTCTGGTTTCTTTATAAATGATCTTATTTTTTTCATCACTGTTAAAACAACATTTCCTTCATTTTATTTCCCTCTCAAACGTCTCCTTGAAGCAACACAGACAAATTGCATTGGCATGAGTGAAACTATGAATAAAATTNACTGTGAATCACAGAAATTAAAAATGGGAGTGGAGATGGGGACCAGCTCCTCCTGTCTGTGTGTCCTGAAACCACCAACTGAGCTTTGGAAGGACCAAAGAAC
>OAMK01000018.1:558934-582206 GCA_900205225.1 Saxicola maurus maurus
CCAGCGGAGTGACAGCAGCCTCAGCCAATGGCGCCGCGCCGCTGCCCGGGGGGCGGGCCCGGCACGGCGGGGGACGCGGGTCCCTCACGGCGGGCCGGGAGCGCGGCGGGGCCGCGGCGGGGCCGGGGGGACGCGGGGCCATGGACGAGGCCGAGCCGAGCGAGCGCAGCCCTTTGCTGAGCAGCGGCGAGCGCGGGCGCGCCGCCAGCAGCGCCTTCCAGGGCCGGCGGCTGGCCTGCGCCGCCGTGCTGCTGGCCGAGCTGCTGGAGCGAGTGGCCTTCTACGGCATCACCTCCAACCTGGTGCTGTTCCTCAACGGGCCGCCCTACGGCTGGGAGGGCGCCCAGGCCAGCCAGGCGCTGCTGCTCTTCATGGGCATCACCTACCTGGTGTCGCCCTTCGGGGGCTGGCTGGCGGACGCGCTGCTGGGCAAGTTCGGCACCATCCTGCTGAGCATGGCGCTGTACCTGCTGGGCATGCTGGCCTTCCCCGTCATCGCCGCGCCGCACACCCGCCAGGGCCTGTGCGGGGACATCCCGCTGTTCCCCGTGGAGAACTGCTCCTCGCCGGCCGCCAACGCCACCCCGGCGCCCTGCTCGCAGGCGGGAGCCACCCGCTACTGCGCCACCGCCACCTTCGTGGGACTGGTCCTCGTGGGGCTGGGCGTCGGCTCGGTCAAGGCCAACATCACCCCGTTCGGGGCAGACCAGGTCGAGTATGGTGTGGCTGCCAGGGGAGGCAGAGGGGCTTGCCTGGCTGGGGTGGGCGCTGCCCGGCCGCCCGATCGCGCTGTGGGTGCTCAGCCGTGCAGGGAATCGCAGCGCCCAGCCCTGCTCCCTGTGCGGGTTAAGTTGTGCCCTGTTTGATATCATTCTGTGCGCTGTCACATCCCTTATGGCCTTTGGTTTCCTGCTTGTCCTGCCCCAGCTGTGGTAGCTGGGCTGGCTAAGCCATCACCACCTTGAGGACTTGGCTTGAATACTCAATGGCCATTAAGTGGACTGTTAATTATCCTCCCTGGTGAGCTTGTCCCCAGTTAATCTGACCTCAGAGCTCATCAGATGAAGTAAAGAATACACATTCTAGTTTNACAAGGATGGGCCTTCTAAGGCCTTCACCATCCTGTGATAAGGGAAGGCTACAGAACAANCAGTTTTTGTGCTTTAGGTACTTGTGCACTGAGTGGTATTTTTGTGCAGGCTCATGCTGCATCACATGATGGGGAAGCTGCTCTGGCTGTGGTAAAGATCACCTGGGCTGTTCTCATAAGGACATGTCCTGTCAAATGACCTTCTCCAGACCCACTACAGTGATACCATTCATTGGTCATCCCTGCAGAACCCAGTGGCTTCACAGAAAACATCTGAGAGCAACTTGAGAGTTCAGCAGCAACTGGAACACTCTGTTACATGTACTTATTTACAGTCCTGTGCTAAGACATAAGGTGTTGAAATGTAATTTTTCTAAACAAACTGGAAGTCCAGTTGCATGTCTGTTTACTGGCTCACTGAGTTCTGCTTAGAGCAGGTATCAGAAATGCCATGAATTCTTTCTGGGAGGGAGGATCCACCACAGAACGATTGCCAGACATNCCTCTGGTGTCTGTTGTGCAGTTTGCATTTGTCATTCTTTGGCATTTNGTGTATTCTGAATTCTGGAGTCCTGGCTGAAAGGCAGTGTATAAATGTAAAACATTATTATAGCCCAGGACTGTGTGTCCCCAGTGCATTAGTTCTGCTCAAGCCAGCNTGAGCCCATCAAGTGAAATAGCTTTAATATGACTTTATCTTGTAAGGTGTTTTTCAAAACTGACTGCTTAGCCCCAGAACACTTTATGGAAGTTAAATATGGCAGATAAATAATGGCAGGAACAGAGCAGAAGAAGAGCCATTGCCAATGGAAGTGTAGCTGTTGTAGCTGGATTTTGTAAAGGCTTTTCCCCCAGGATTTCAAGGAAAGCACTTTTTGGCTGGGTTTGCAGATAATTCACAGTGATTTATGTAGGGTGAAGCAAAAGAAATACTCCTTTCTGGGCCATAATAATCAGTGGAGCTCTGCTGAGGACTGAATTTCCCCCCTTCTCTCTTTTTCTGGCTTATCTCATGTTAAATATATTACAGCATGCCACTTACCTTGGAGTGCAGTTTGGGGCTCTCTTGGGTGCCTTCTCCCTGCAAAGGANTGTAGAAAACTGCTGGGGAGATGTGGATATATCCATATAGCTGTATATCTCTATCTATCTCTATCATCTATCTGTATATCTGAGAATAAACTCTGTCTCCCAGAGCCCCATCCTTGGGAGGCCAGAGCACATTGCAGAATGTTTTGGCTGGAGTTGTGCTGATAAGGTTTGTCCTCCTTCCTCAAAGTACCAAAGGAAAGGATGAATTGTACATCATGTCCTTTTGTTGGCACAATCACCTTTCAGAATGTAAATTACATTTTCATTGCGGAGCTCTTAAAAATGACCATGTGAATTTTTCAGCTTTNGTGTGTGTATAGAATTTGGGTGGAGAGCTCTTGTATAACAAGAGGTTTCTTTACTTAGCAGAATAACTGTGGAAAATTGGAAACTGAACTGCAGTACTTAATTTTCTCTGAAGTTGAAAGATGGTTAGTTAGTTAGTTAGTTAGTTAGTTAGTTAGTTAGTTTCTAACTAACTTTGTTAAATGTTTGCCTTTAGAAGTGCTGTAAAAGTAGGGTTAGTATGGAGTAACTTCTTAGCAAAAAAAGTTCCTTCTTTTTCTTTGCTGGTCAAAAAAAGACCAGCTTTTCTCAACTGTGTTTATAAATGCTTTTCTAGAAGTTGCCCACTGATCCATCCTGCTGTGAGTGTGAGCTGGTGGTTCTCAGAATAGCATTTCTCACCACGTGGTCCCAGAACCTGGCACTTNCCAGTTCCCCTTTCGAGTGTTCTGCTGTCACTTCCTGTCCCATGGAGCACTTTGTGACTTTCTGCAGTTAGGAAACAATAGGGCTGCTGGTCATTATTGTGAAAGCTGCTTCAGCTTCAGCACTGAAGCCAGAATAGCAGCAGGTCCTAATCTAGTATCAGCCATAATCATTCTAATTATAGCTGGGTCTCTTTGAGGGAGGCCAGGTTTCACCACCCTGAACTGCCTTCATAGCCAGTAAATCCATCAGCCACAACTGCCAGACATCTTCCAGCTCTAAAGTTGTTGGTTTACAGTTGCCATTGGAAATTGCTGCTGTAAAGATGGCTTCAGAGTGATTTCCAGCCTTTATTTATTTCTAGAGCATAGATTTTCCAGCCTCTGGACAAGGATGGGGAGCCACAGATAAACATTTGAAGGTCCCTGACTGCAACTTATTTTGTTATTGCTGCTGTGGAACTTCTTATGAGCCTGTGGACCTCCAAGGCTCTGCAGAGAACAAGTTTGAAACAAGCTGTGGCATTCACAAGGCCAGTAATAACAGATAGGAGAGGAAGCAGACTTTATAGGACTGAATTTTAGTATAAAACTTNGAAATTATGTAGCAGCTGAGTAATACTGTGCTACAGAGCTCTCTGAGGTGATCTCAGAGTAAGTGTTGTCTGCAGAGAGGGATTAGAGGGTCAGATTCTGTGAGTTTGATGCCCAGAACTCCTGGCATTGTACCTCCCTGGGCAGGCTAAGGACAGGACAAGGCTCTCAGTCCCATCCTTGCTGTGTTGTGCTTTTCTCAGAGCTGACTGGGAGAGTTTGGGGTGTTTGGTACATTTGTCATTTTGGCTGTCACTTGATTGCAGGAACAAATGAAAGCTGCTACTGCCAGGAACTTCTGAATGATCTTGTTCCTTCCATGGGGGGTTTTGACAAGACATTTCATTGCTCTTTGTCTTTGAGAAGATATTCNACCAGGTAGCTCAGTGGGACTTTTATTCAGTTATTAATGTTTGCCAGTTAAATGGCATTTCAGATGTAGCTGTGATGTGGTTTTTAGTGCAAATATATACTTTGATAAAGAAGGAGAAACTGGATTCTGTGCACTGTAAGTCTGTGGTGTGCCTGTCCTTTGAGCACTGCCTTCCTTTTGTCACTGTTCCAGAAAGGACACTGGGGATGGTGAAGGAAGTTTCTGGGAAAGGCCATAGATGTGATCAGTAGTTTCCAGGTGAGGAGACACAAATCAGATAAATTTCCTACTTTGGGAAAGGCAGCAGAAAGAAAGATGTGCCAGTGGTTTGTGCAGCAGTGGGGCAGGAATGGGCTGGAGCTCATTTTACCTGAGCAGGTAAAGGCAGCAAGGCTGGGACAGGGCAGGTCAGAGCAGCTGCCCAGGTGTGATTACCTGTGGAGCCCTGTGCCACTTCAGGGCTTTAGGGNCTCTGACAGGTCACAGGGGAGAGGAGAAGGAGAGGGAGAGGGAGAGGAGAGNTGCACTGATTCAGGAGAGAGAAGGCAGCCCTGGTTCAGGAGGTTTCTCAGGAGCTAATGGTTGCAGGCTGGGATAATGCTGGACTCATGCTGTGCTTCCCTGTTCTTACCTGCATCAAAGTTTGCTTTCTTCTCCCAGCTTTCCTTTGTAGAGATGTCAGCAAGGTCATGTGCAAGAGGGAGGATGAGAAGTCATCTTCCTTGCAGAAATAAGAGAACTGAGACTTTGTGATGAAGAAATGGAAACTTCATCAGACAGATTGCTAACACTTTACCCAAGTTGGAGCTCTGTGTTCATGTAATTGTTTGCTAATACCTGCTGCTCATTGGGCTTTGGAAGGAATTCCTGGATTGATACACTGCTGCAGTTGATGAAGGTTAGGAATTGAGTACCAAGTTCTGAAAGGTCAGAATGACAAGTCCTCAGTTTGTGTTCTGATGAGAGGCATTAAGACTGTGTTAAAATTTAAATTTGTTGTTTAATTTGAGGCTTAGGAAATGGAATAGTGTTAACTGTTACATAAATACAGTTAGAAGAAGCAATTGTGGAAACAGGTGAATTTTTAGGTAGCTTAATTTTTTGATACTAAAAAATAGTTACTTAAACTCCTGAGGAGCATGGGATGTAAATCTGGGGGAGCTTTTTGTAGAGAAATGACCCAGTGAGAGGCAGTGCAGTAGAAACAATGATGGCCTCTCTGGGGAAGCTGTGTCTCTCAGCAGTGTGGCTTTTNTATCCCTGTGCTGAGCTTCTAGAAGGTTACACACACTCACTGAGGTGTCATTTCATCAGGTACCATGTGAAGCCCAGAACACTTAAATCATTTCAGTGTGACTAAATGAAACCTGAACTCTTCAGTGTGTTGAACTTGTNTGAATTCTAATTCAAAGATTCTAATTCTGTTTAGCCTTATTTTCTTCAGAAACTGAAGGGCTCACTTTTAATCTTTTCCAGGTCAAAGACCGGGGTCCAGAAGCCACAAGAAGATTTTTTAATTGGTTTTATTGGAGCATTAATTTGGGAGCCATCCTCTCCCTGGGAGGCATTGCATACATCCAGCAGAACGTGAGCTTTGTGATTGGATACAGCATCCCAACAGTCTGCATTGGCATCTCATTCATGGTTTTCTTGTGTGGGCAGAGCTTCTTCATCACCAAACCTCCTGATGGCAGTGCCTTCACAGACATGTTCAAAATTCTCACATANTCCTGTTGCTCCAAGAAGAGCCACGGGGAGCATTCAGCAAACAGGTTTGTGATGTTTCTGTGTGGCCTCCATTCTGAGGCAGCCCAGGGCTGGAACTCCTTAATTCCAGCAGTAATTCCCACCAGCCACTGCAGCAGAAGGAGCAGGTCTGCTCTGAGAACTGGGAAATTGGAGCCCTGCAGATACTTTCTGGGAGTTGAGGGATGGAAAAGAGGCACCCTGAGATCTGTGCAGCCAGATCATGGTGTCAGCTGAGCTCNGTGTGCTGCCAGCTCCAGTTCTGGGAGTGTCATGTAACCTGGCTGTGCTGTCCCCAGCATTAGATCTCTGTTGGATGCCTTCTCATTTGAAAAGTACTCTCATCTGCATTTAAAGCTCTAAGTAGCTTGATGGGGAGCCAGAATTCTTCCACTCTTAGCAGCTGCCCATGGAATACTGGTGGTTGAATGGAATCACTGGTCAGAGATGTCAGGTGCCCCCTCTGCAGTGGGGTTCATGTGTTCAGATTGCCAAGCAGTTCAATGACTGAACAGACAATATCACAAATTACAGGTCACCCTAAGTTCTGCCAGTTCCTTGGGGCTGGGGTGTGTTGGGAGGATGGGAAACAAGGAAACTTCACAGCAGAACTTTCCTCTCNTGTTTCCACCTGCTGGGGACCCATTCTGTGTTGCTGTAACTCACATGAATTACTTACTTTGGAAATGCATTTTTATAAGGCAGACAAGATTGCCAGTGGTGTTCAACTAAACATTTCCAATCCTTCTCCCAAGTGAAGGCCAGGGAGTGCTGCACCCACCTCGCAGGCAGAGCCTCTTTGAGATGGCCAAGCTGTCCCGGGGGGGCCCCTTCAGAGAAGATAAAGTGGAAGATGTCAAAGCTCTTGTCAAGATTATCCCTGTCTTTCTGGCTTTAATACCTTACTGGACAGTGTATTTTCAAGTGAGTTGTTCCAAGTGTTGATGGTTATATTTTACATAATTTCTCATTTAACATTTTTTGAGGTGTTCTCTCATAAATAGGAAACTTACCTTGAAGTTGAGNGATGAGAAATGACTGCTAAGGAATATTTTCAAATCATATTTTGACCTAATAATAGAAAAAGAAATAATTAGAATTGTAGTTAAGACTCAGTAATACAAATTCACATATCTTANATACTGTGCTGTGTTTCACCTTGCAGTTGTTTCACATAAGTTAGGGTAACTGCTNTAGACCTCATTTTAATTTTCAAGTTCTGTCTTATGGAGATGATTCAGGATATCAGATACATTTTGGGGAAAAAAACCACAATNCAGAAATTGTTTTCAAAGACACACAAATGATTCTTTGTGTTTTTAGTAAAAATAACTATAAGGTTAAAAAACCTTGTAGTGTTCTGGCCATAATTCTTTTCAGTTTGCTGTGTTAGCATTTTGACTCTGGTATAATCTTTGTTAATTGTTACAAAATGAAAACTACTTGGACAAGGAATGCTGAGAGCAAGATAATCTCAACTCCTGTTTCCTGATGCTAGATGCAGACAACATATGTACTACAAAGTCTCCATCTGAAAATTCCTGAGATCTCCAATGACACCAACTCCATCCACACGGTAAGCAGAGCAGAGCAGGTGCAAAGTGCCTTTCTTCAGCTGAGATGCAGAGTGGGTCTTTAGTGTGCAAACACTCCAGGAAGTTCAGGAAGTGCCTCAACTACCTGAATGTGTGTGATTATTGGGGATCAGTGGCCTCAGCACATCCCAGATCCTGTCATCCCAACAAGCACATCCCAGATTCTGTCATCCCAACAAGTACTGGAGTTCACAGCAGCCTGGTCACTGCTCTGGTGGGTTCAGGTAACTCTCACTGCTTTCATCAGGAGTTCTGCAGTGGCCAAAGCCTGACCTTTGAGGAGAGCTGATCAATCTCCATACCAGGACAGAACTCAGGAGGAGTGAATACCCATCCTTAAGTGATACATNAGCATTTGGAATTGGAGACACATTTGTTTAACTTTAGACTCCCTGATCAATAATCACTTTACCTTTAGCATATTGAAAGGAGCTGTTCAATCAGTATTTTTCAATCAGGGCTGACATCATGTGATTGCAGACATGGTACAGAGAAGTGAAACCACAGAATTTACATGATACATGTGTTACACCCCCTCTCTGTTCATTTGGCAAGTGTAACTTGATTTGAATTGAAGTTTGCATTTACATAGTGCATTTCTGCTGTATATCTGTTTCTGCTGCTCTGTGGCATATTTCTCATAGTTCTAAGATTAAAAGAAGTTATACAGAGCTTGGCTGTTAAATACTTTCCATGACTCAATTAGGTAAAAGGTTTAATTCTGTCAGATGAGAAACTGAGCCTGCAGATGTATGAGCAGGCAGATTCAATGAAAACCTGAAGAGCTGAATATTTTCTTCAGCTTTCAAACACTCTTATTTTACTTTTCACAATGTCTGTCAGTGCACTGTTGTTTATTTTGNATCAAAGTGTTCAATCAAAACCTATTTTTTGTAAAATAATAGTAAAACTCAGCTCCTGAGTATGAAATTGCCACTTGAATCCTCTCCCCTTGCAGTTCCCAGCAGCCTGGCTGACCATGTTTGATGCAGTGCTTATCCTGATCCTAATCCCCTTGAAGGACAAGCTGGTGGACCCCATTCTGAAGAGGAATGGCTTGCTGCCCTCCTCACTGAAGAGGATTGCAGTTGGAATGTTCTTTGTGATGTGCTCTGCCTTTGCTGCAGGTAAGAAAACAACTTGGAGATCTCCTGACATGGTGAATTGTTCAGCTCACTGCAACAGCATTTTAAAAAAGCTGTGTGAATATTTAATTCAGCATTATTTTCTGTGGGAGANTTGGAATGTGCCTTCCTGGATGCATTTCCCTCAATAAAGGGGATTGTATCCAAAAATTTACTAAACTGTTTTGAACACTTGCAATAAAATTGGACCATTTTTCCTGCCTGATGTAGACTTTACATATACCCTTTAAAAATGTTTCTTCATACATTCTGACTTCCAAGNAGAAAAAAGCTGAAATTTTACCTAAAATCCTTTCCCCTGACCTGAAATAATAAAGTTAGCTTATGGCTGAACAAGAGTTTCCTCCCACTTNGGGTTTTCTCTCCCCTATCTTCCTGTTTGGGAATTAGTGTGGTGTAAAATAGCTCAGCTGTAGCATGAAAAGGAAAAGATGCCAGCTCTGCTGGCCCCATAAATCAGCTGCTTTTGAGATGATTTCAAGTTGTTAAGTGCTGCTGATGTGGAACTGAACATCTCTGAGCAGTGCTGCACAGAATCTATAGCCCTCACCAGCATCACTGGAATGAACATATTGATAAAGCATTATAGCATTAAATAAATTCATTGCAGCACTTGGGATCCCCTATATTTTAGGGACAGGGACACTTTATATGGTTATTAAGAGTTCTTTCAANGAGAGAGGTAATTATTGGGCCAAGGTCACTTTGTGGGTGAGGAAAGTTCTCAAAGCAAAGTCATTTAAAGTTAAAATAGAAGTGTTTCTCCTATTCCATGTTTCTTAGGACAGTGCTGCTGCAGAAGAGGATGATGTAAAACCCTTAAATGTCACCTCTTGAAATAGAACCTGTGGGCTCCCACAGAAGGGAATTCAAACCCAGCAATATCTGTCTTTATTCCTAGTGGGGAAGGGACATCAAGCTGTGCTAGCTGACTTGGGGAATGGGCTCACACAGCAAAATTCCTTCAAGTTTCAGCTGCTTCTTGCAATTCACCTACAAATGTAACACATGATTTTGTTGGTTTGATCCACCCCAACTGTTCCCCATTAGAAACTGAAAAGGTGAATTCTTTGGGTGATTATTTGCAATCTGTTTGGAAGGTTTAACCTTTTGGAGTAACTTAACATCTGTTCATCACAACAGGAGTTTAAGAGCTTCAGCTGAGACAAATTTGGGGTTTAGGAAACTTTATTTCTAGCAAGGTGTTGGTTTATACATTTCATTCAGTTTTTATTTTTTTTCTTAAGTGGTATTTATGGCTGCCATATTTTAACATTCTTAAAGTACACTGCAACTTCCAACCATTGCTGCCTTTGAGAGGGACACTGAATGAATTCCTAAACATCTGAAAATGTCAAGAATTGCAGTCATGGCAGTATCTTAATCATTTGTTTGTGCCATATTTCCATTTTGACTTGCTTATCTAACAGCCATTAGTTGTGGACACTACTCAGGCTGCCTATTAGATTGGTTAGATTATTTAAAATATTTTATAAACTGTGTTAAAATACAACTGATTAGATTTAATGAACATCTGCTGTGCTTCATGCATCTTCTGGTGAATTCTGAGCAGCAATGTTCAAGGTTATTCAACTGGAAAATCTACTTCATTTATNGAGTCTAAACCATTACAGCAAAAAGTTCAGATTATTTTATTTAAGAGTGTAAAATTAAACATGAAACTTGTCTATCAAAGTCTTAAGGGAAGAATCAATAGATTCCAGATTTGAAGTACTTTAAAGATGAATTTATGGCAAAAGTTGGTTTATTGCACTTGTGCTCCTAGGTGGCTCAATGCTTATTTTGTAAGAGCAGAAACACATTAAGATCACTTGATGTTTTGAGGTGCAACAATTCTGTGTTGAGTGGAAATAAATGAAATTATGTCTGAGCTCTTAGATGACTCTACTGCTTTGTTTACACTTTAATTAACCTCCACTTTAAAAAGCTTGGCAGCTATATTAAAAAGAAAACATCAAGAAATCCAGTTTTATTTTAATTACAGCAGCTCTCCATAATTCAGAGGTAGCTGAAGAGCTAAAGGTACTTAAAAACAAGGTGGGTCACCTACAAGAAGAGAGGAATATAGAGAAGATGGGGTGGCTGGCCTGACATGAAGCAATAAATTCAGAACAATCTTTACCTCCAGCCCAGTGTCAGTAAGAAATTGGGCACAGAGGTGCTGGTCTGGCTGGTCCCCTCAGGGTTTCATGTCCCAGATTTGGGAAGCCATGGCAGAGCAGGGATTGTGTTTGTGTGTNTGGGAAGTGCTGTCAGAGTGGTTCCCATTCAGTGTTGGGTGCTGCAGGACAGGGACTGGCCAGAGGAAGCAGATGTGATGGGCTGACAGCCATGGAGCAGCACAGCTCAGCCCTCTGGGCAGTTTGGGGATATCTGGTGGCCCAGGAGCAGTCAGGTTCTGGCTCAGGGAGCAGAGAGCCCCCAGCTGACAGCACTGAATGGGAGGCTGGCAGTGGCTCAGCCCTGCTCCTCTGAATTGGGATGAATAAATTCACCTGATTTCCAANGATTAGAGATGAGAGTTCTTCTTTTGGGTGAAGCAGGGAGTGTTATTAACTGTTAGCTGGTCTGTGTATTTTATGTAACTGTGTGAGTCAATCATTTAATCTGGGCAACTTCACCAAAACCCCACAGCATTATTTGATATTCACTTTCTACTCTAAACTGTTGTGCTGAGCAAGCTAAAAATGCTTATATTTTACATTATCATGTCTCTTTTTCATTCCATATGAAGTACTTTCTATGCAATGTATTGCTTGTAAATCAAGCTCTAATGAGCTCTTGGATCTCTTCAGATGAAAAGTGTCATATAAATGTCATAATCATATTCATAGAGGGTTTTCATAGCTCTGCAGGACTGGGATAGCCATTTCCATAAGCAAAAGGGTTTCTAATTTATGANTACTGTGGTGGCAGTTGAAATGGTTCAACAGTGCAAAGCAGTAGTTTGTGAAAATGAGATTGTCTTTAAAAAAAGCCCAGCACAGTGTCCATGAGAGCTGTGAGCTGATCCATCCAGAAATGGGCTGAGTGTTTGTGTAATTATTGCCACTGAATGAGAATATAATCACTAATTCTATGGCAGAACAACTGTGTGCCTTGAAATAACAACAGCAAAAGTAGTCTGAAGTGCTTTATGCCAGGAAATAAATGCACATTCCTATTGTATCATTTCTAATTGTAATGCAGGGCTGAAGCCTAATTTAATTCTTAATGTGGAGAAACAATGTTTGCATCTTGGGTCAATCTTTTTTCCCTCCCCTTTCACATAGGAATTCTGGAAAGCAACAGACTGAAAATTGTAAAGGTTAAAACAATTAACCAGACAATTGGGAATGTTACATACCATGCTGCAGATTTGCCAATCTGGTGGCAGATTCCTCAATATGTGCTGATTGGATTCAGTGAAATATTTGCAAGTATAGCAGGTAAGAGCCTTTGTGTGCTTAAATCTGCTTTTGTATCTGTCATAAACGATAGAATCTCAGAAAATAAACACTTCTCAAATCAGGAGAAGTAAGCTCTGATGCTCCCAAATACATTTTTATACAATATTGCTCAGTTTGAGTGGCAGAGCTCACCACTGCCTTGCACATTTGAAGCCTGGCTATGCAAGACTGTGCTTCAGAACTGAATTTCAAGCAGAGTAACACCTAAAATATTTGTGTGGCATCCAGTTAGTGCTGGGTATTTGCAAGCCCTAATAGAAAACAATATACTCTTTCAATGTTGTATTTTAATGCAGTTTTGTGTCCTCTGAATCTTTCTCTGTATTGGAAATACAGTTTGTGCTTTGTGATTTTTTTTTATTTTGGTCTTATAAACTGAGCTCACAGTTTAGAAAGTCAGTAAATGGAAACACCTTTCTGAGGGCAAAGGGAAGAAATAAACCAAATTTAGAAAGACTTAACCAGTTTAAATTCATGTTACTTGAGTTTTTTCATCTATGAAATAAGAAAACTTTTTGTGCATATTAATAATGAAGTGGCTGTTTTTATATAACTTTATCTTTTTATATAACTATCAGTTTTTCTGTAGCTGTCAGCTGTCCCATGGCCCATTTGTTCCCCTCTCAGTGGAGCAGAGAGCTTCTGCTTCATCAGGTTTCTGGTTACTCCTGTTGTGCTGTCATCACACTTGTTAGGAAATAAAATAAGGTGCTTGGGTTGCTTGGCAAGGAGAATAGAAATGGGGTTTGTTGTTTTTTCCTAACTACTCATTTGCTCTCCATTTCATTTTGTGTGTATGTACCTGTCACAAATGGCAACACACAAAAATCTGAAGGTAAAATTTTAATTACTTATTAAATCTAAGGCTGTTTTTAGCATTTTTATCCAAAGAGTAAAATTAATAACTTGTAGTCAGTTTAGTGATTGTGCCACTTAAATCCTATCTCAGATAAACAGATGACTTATCAGGAATACAAGTGTTCATGGAAAATTAAACCAATTTCTTCCCTATTACACAATCTTGTTTCTCTGTCAGGTGCTATTAATAGTTTGTGTTTGCAAGGAAAAAACAGCAAACCTGTCTGCAGGCTGTGGAAAGGCCTTGAGGCTTTCTCTGTTTGCTGAACTCCAAGCTGAGAGGACTTCAGTGGAGTTCTTTGGGAGAAGTCTGCAAGGCTTACACAATTCCTGTGTGAATATTCTGCTGCTCTGCACTGCTGGCTCTGTACCAACAGCACCATAACTTCAAAAACTCTTGGTCACTGTTTGAAAACTGTCTCTTATACACATCTAGGCTGGCTCTGTACCAACAGCACCATAACTTCAAAAACTCTTGGTCACTGTTTGAAAAAGATCTACCAGAAATTCTATGCAGAGCTTAATTGCTTTGTGTAGTGCACTTTCATTTAATTTTTTTTATAAAGGCTCTTTCCTGCCTTCTGACTGTTATCTGAACATAATTCTTAATATTTTTAAGAAGGCCCTTCAAGATTCAGAGTGTACTTTACCAATTCAGTATTAAACTTAATAAAGGCATCTACTGTGCTATGAAATTCAGGCTTAAAATAAGCAAAGTGTTAATGGTTACAAAACCATAATGATGTGGAAATGTTTGTTGTGAGCAAAAAGGGACTAAATAGCACAAGAATGAAACATAACCTCTGTTTTTCTGTTTACTGTAAAACTGAGCATATTCTTATTAAGCCACATTAGTTACACTTGAGGTACCTTTAAAAAGATGATACACATTGCATTAATCTTTTGTATTATTCTGTCAATCCTGNTAAAGCAGCCTTGTTTAACTGGGAATTGTAATCTCACCTGGCAGCAGTGGTGAGGGGCTTTGATTTCAGAAGTGCTTGTTTGCAGGAGCATGAAATCACCATCAATGGCTGCCAGCAGCCACAGGAGCTCTGAAGGCAGAGAGAAGATTTTACATTCTTTATGCCAGATTCAATCTTATTCAGATTTAGAAATGTACCTTATTTTGTTGCAAAAAGTGCAGGGTTACACTCATTTTGGTTTTTTGTTCTGAGCCTTAAGGTCTTATTCCAGCTGCAGCAGGCAGATCCAGTGTACCTGTAAAATGAACAAGAAAATAAACAATCCAGATCCCCTCACCTGTTGTACCTGAGCTCAACTTGTACCAACATCCANAAGGCTGGTGCCCAAGGTGTGCCTGAGGCTCAGGAGCCCCTGGCAGCTCTGGCAACTTAACAACAAGTCCCAAAGCAGCTGCTGTGCCCTCAGGGCAGGCTGCTTATTTCTTATTAAAGTGTGAATAAACAGATGAATACTCCTTGGAAAAGCTGCCTTGTGATACTGGTGCAGAGCCTAGGAAACAAAGGCACTCTTAATTCTAGAATAAATAGCATTCTGCCCCCCTGCCCTCCCATTTGCAGCTCTGTGTGCAGCTGTGTGCAGTTTGAATTTAGGGAAGCCCCACAGCTGGGCTGGGGGAGGCTGTTTCAGTTCCCTGCTGCCTCTCAGCAGCTCCATGTGGAGCAGAGCAAGGAGCAGCAGGGTGCTGGTACCAGGGATTGTCAGGGGGTGCTGCTGGATCACTGAGAGCACCCAGCTCTGATTCCTTCCCAAGAACAAAGTTCCAGGCTGGCTGGCTGGCTTCCAGTGTTAATCCTTTTCCTGAAGAGAAGTGCCACTGGATTTCTACTAAACTCTGCCTGGAGTNGTCAGGTAGCAGTGGTGGTGTAAATAAAGCAAGCCTTTATTATGGCAGACATGAGAGTTCTGCAATTGCAGGTCTGTAATGCTCTCCTTGCCAAGAAAAATGTGAGATGAGGTAACATTCATTCTCAGTATGAGCAGCCTGTTTGGAAACAAGCATTTCACCTGTCAGAAAAAGCTCTGCAAGGAATGCATTTGATTGTCTCTTGTGAATAATCCCATTTGATTTTTGACAGGAGTATTATTCTAAAAAGGAGAGTTAATCATGGGCATTAATCTTGGCATGGCACAGCCTAACCCAGTGTGTGCTCTTGGTGCACAAATTCAGGAGCACAGATTTGCAGATGGATGGTCACTGGTGCCTTTCTCTTGGGTTTATGGCTTGAATTTTGAGTAAAGACAGCTGAAAGTTCAANCCCCATATCTACAAATCTTTAAAAGAATTGCTTGCTAGCAAGCAATGAACCCAGAGAATTCTAGATCAAAAGTAAATTAAATTAAAACAATTACTGCCTTTCCAGTTCCAGTTAATTTCTCTGCATTTTTAGAAATAGAGACACTGAGGCTGTAAGAAATAAATGTTCATGGCCAGTGCAAGAGTGACTTTTTTTTGTCCTGCATGTACTGCCCACCAGGGACANGGGGAGCAAGGGAGATGGGAAATAATGGAATTGCCAGGTTCTGGTTAGTTTAATACATTTCTTTAAGGATAATTTTAGACAGAATAATTAATATATTGGTTNAGAAGATTTCTTGATTTTACACATGGAATGTAAATTAGATCTGTGTCTCAGACATTGTCCATTTAATGGTTGGTACATTGATGACCTTGAGGAGGANTCATAAAGCAATTAAAGCTTTAATTAAAAATTAAACTGCTAGGGCTTCACCACACACCTGAAACTTCTAGAACACTTCTAGAACCAGCTGCTCTTACATATTCCAACAGCATTTTTCATCTTTTAATACAGGTCTAGAATTTGCATATTCAGCTGCTCCCAAGTCTATGCAGAGTGCCATTATGGGGCTGTTCTTTTTCTTTTCTGGGATTGGCTCCTTTGTTGGCTCNGGACTGTTGGCACTGGTGTCTATTAAAGAAATTGGCTGGATGAGTAATCACACAGACTTTGGTAAGTGTCATTTNCAGCTTCATGGTCTGGAAAGGAGAAGTTTCACTTAAGCATCAAGGGCATGGCACTGTTGAGTTTGCACACAGTTATTGTTTTCAAATATTAATTTGTNTGCTGCTCTGTTAAAGTTTCATTTTGCATCTTAAGTACAAAATAATGTGACTGCAAAAAAATGTACTGCCCTGATGAAAGCACAAGAAACCTCTGTAACAGCTCAGCTGTTACTGCATTTCATCACTGGAAATTACAAATATTTTCATTTCAGTAAAAAATATTTAAATTATGTGCAGCAGCATATATTTTCAGTATATATATAGTATATATAGTATTTCAGTAGATATATATTTCATATATATTCAGTATAAAGTACTGAAATTGCTTTCTGTGGTTATGGGGAGTAAAATGTAAAATTGCTCTCTGTCCAAGTGATTATTCAGCTTCCCCATTTCAGTGACTTCAATGCTTAGCATGAGTTAATTCTGCATTTCCATCTGCTGGCTATTTATACTTCTGAAGTTCAGCAAGTCACCTGCTTTGAGTTGCCAATGGAGGTTAAAAATAATTATTGGCACCAGTAGGTGGCACCTGGGGAATTTCAGAAAATCCTCCCCTCCTCATGGGCTAATTAGTTCAACCAGGAGGAGTGTGAACATTCTTAAATGTCTGCTGGAGCTGCTGGGTGTGCATGGCTTAAAGTGCAGCCTCAGCTTCACATTTGGGCTAAGAGAATTTGCCATTTCTGCTGGATTTGNATCTACCAAAAAGCAGTGTCTGATCCCTGCCTATGCCAAAGTTATCTGTGGCTTTAAGTTGTTCTTTAAAAGAAGAGAACAATTCTATTTCTCCCAACTCATGGCATCNCTGGGGGTGACTGACTGCCTCCAAAATCTCCTAACAAGTTCCCTCCCTGCCAGTGAATTAACTTGTTTCTCCCACCCAAACTAAGATTTCATGGGTTTAATATCCCATCTCATAAAGGATAATTACTGCTCTTCAAACACATCTGCTCTTGAAACACAGATTCACATGTATATTGTATTTTAAATGTCAAGTTTCATTTTACTGCTTTTTATTATAAGTTCATTTAATTGAATCTTAAGTTTCAGTAATTAAAGTAATTGAATCTGAACGTTTCTAGGCCTGCTGCAGGAACAGCTGTTGGGGTCCATGCACACATCACTGGTTTAGTCTGTGCAAGCCATTTGATAACCATAATGGTCCAGTTGGCTGGGCTGGGCTGGAAGTGAGCCACAGGATATTGTTCTTGGAAGTACAGCAGGATGTTCCCTAACAGAGCAGGGATGTTTTAGCAAGGAGCTTTCTTCATTGAACATTGTTTAATGGCCAAAGCACTGATGTGTGGCAGCTTTGAGGGAGCACCAGAGGTGAACTGAAGCACAAAGAAGTCACCTGTGGCTTTGTGAACTCTAAACTTCATCCCCAAAACCTGAGAAACAATTGCAGTCATGGCTTTTTTATATCTGTGGAGCTGCCAGCTTCTTCCTTTGCAGCATTCATTTTGGGGTTTTTTAAATTTTCTTTTGACTTGGTCTAAGGCAAAACATTCCTTATCCTGTGCCCATCCTCCTCAGCAGTGGAGAATTAAACATGACCTGTGCTGTGGGATGGAAATGTGCTTTGGTTTGGTTCTGCAGAAAAGTCTTCACCATTTAAACTTGACAAGACTCATGTTTTTATTTGTGTCATCTATATTAATATCTTTTCTTCCTCCCCAATTCTTTCTAGGCAATATTAATGGCTGCCAATTGAACTATTACTTCTTCCTGCTGGCTGCCATCCAGGGAGCCACCCTGCTGCTGTTCCTGATCGTTTCAGTGAAATATGAGCACCACAGGTGCAGGGGGGGGGAGGTGGCAGCCAACGGGAGGCTGTGAGCCCCAGGGCAGGGCTGGGCTGGGCTGAGNGCCTGCCCGGGGCTGGAAGTGCCTTATGGCAGGGCTGGCCTTGCACAGGTCCTGCCAGGGACAGCAGCCTGCAGCCAGCTGAGGGCTCTGTGCTTGGGGACATGGCACTGAGATCCTGCAGGGGGGCTGACCCAGGGGAGCCCTGGAGCCACAGCAACCTCCCAGGACACAGCACAGACAGGCACTGCATGGGGGAGGAACAGGGACTAACTCAACTACAAATCAGCCAGATCAAAAAGGAATCTCATTTTATAACTGACCTCTCACTGACAGTGTGTCAAGGATGGAAGTCCAGACTTGCAGTCAGGACTGACTCCTAAATCCCAGTNTTTTATCACAGCTGCTGCAGATTTTGGTGCACAATCTGAAATTTACTGCAGCAGTGTTTGTATTTCTGAGCTGCATTAGGTGTCTTAGGACAACAGCCACCTTTGCACAGACCCTGTTCAGTCTGGCACTGTTACTCCCCTGAGGACTTGCAAACATTTGCAGGGAGAATTCTGAGCAGATCAATGCACAGTGAGCATTCTGCAGCCTTTAGCCAGGTCCTTCAGTCTTGTCTTATTTTAGTTAATGTGCTCCAGGGTTTGGATCTTTCAGCAACACATTCCTCCAGCAGAGCAAATGGCTTTATGTTCAGCATTTTAATGATTCTAACAGCTGCACTTCAGAGTGTGTGCACACTGCTATGGAAGGTGCAAGGAGTTATGCAGAAAGAGAATAAAACCTTTTTATTAATGTGTTGGATTTTTATAGTTTCCTTTGTCTGCAGTTNTGTTGTTTAAAATGTCCTTATTTTGTACATGGACATCTTTTTAATGAGTTTACAAAACAAAATGAACCTCCATGCTGTGACTTTTGACCCTTTGTTTCTAGGTGAATAAAATTATACTACAACTATTTTGTTCTTTAGCCTTTATTTCCTGAAGACTCAGTGGAATGGTGTTGGATTTCTGAATGTCCACAGGTACCCCATGAATTGTGTGAGACATCAGCAGTGTCCTCTCCTTGNCCAGATAAATCAGTGAAAATGCTTCAGCATTCCTTAGTATGATTTAAAACTGCAATCACTAAAGAATAATGTCTGCATGAGGAAAAACTAATTTCCTTTTCTAACTTTTAGAAGCTCCATATGCTGTGTTTGTGGAATATCCCATTTATAACCAGCTAAAAAACAGAATATTAGGAGAGTGGAAGCTGCATAAAGGACAGAGCAGGGACCAGATAATTTTTCCCTGAAAAAAATAATTTTTCCCTGAAAAAAAAAAAAAGAACTCTGTGGTTTTTCACATCTGCACTGATTCCCATTTCAACTCCATTAGATGCACTGTTCACCCCAAGTTCCTAAATTTTATCAACAGCATCCATGAATTTCCCATGGGCAGAATCTCACCTGGCACAAGCACAGTGACACTCAAGTACAGACTCTGCTGTTCCACACTCTGCACATGAGGCTGAACCTGCAGCCCCTTCTGTAATTTAATTTTTATTTGGGATGACTGGGCTCAGCTCCAGGCACAAGTAACTCTGACCATTTATCAACATTAACCTGACANTTCTCATCAGGGGATGAGGCTCAGCTGATCCTTCCTCCCCATCATCTCTCACTGGTTCCACCCCAGTCACAGAAATAAGACCAATAAACCAATTAACTTCATGACTGAGCACTGCACCTCATTAATAAACACCTGGAGGATTCAGAGTTTGAATTTTACATTCACTTAGGTTGTTCCAGGAAAAGGAAAGATGTGACAGGAGTTCCCCTGATGGATGTTTTTAGGGTGCCCCCTCAGCTGAGCAGTGCCTGACCCAGCAAACCTGTCAGAGGTTTCATAATTCCAAAAAATTATATCACACATGTGCACAATCCTCATCATTCCAAACTCCAGCTCATCAATTGATGAGCTTTAACGTGGTGAAATTGTTCTGTGTGATGCAGAACTGCAAATTCAAGTCCTTATAAAAGCACCATGATCATTTAGAGTGGGCTTTTCAGAGCACTCTCATGGTGCTGGAGCACTTCAAATATTTTTACAGAATATGGTCAAATAGCCTTTTGAAGTAAAAGCAGTAGACATCAAAACATACTCCCCAGGCTGAGAAAAACACTTGGAGTGTCTCAAAAAGCAATAATTCTGGTAATAAAAAATGATCCCAGCTCATCTCCTGCCTGCAGCCTCCTGAAGCAGAGTGAGTGTGGGGATGGAGGAAAAGCAGGTTTGTCCCTGTGGGGGCAGGAGCAGCCTGATCCTCCTGGGGTTTTGGAGAGGATGCCTCATTTGGGGTGCAAATTCATTTTGTTTGGCTTTGCAGATACAAGTAAGACTTGAGCTACTCCCAATGAAATTCAGAATGTAGCAGGAAAATATTCCATGATAACATCCCCCTTCAATTTCCTCTTTAATTTTTGGTACAATAGCTGGATTTTCTCCTGCCTTCTGGAGAAGAGACTAATGCATCCCTGAAGTTAATAAAATGATATGGGGTCATTTTTATTGAAAGAAAGTTAAACATCTGCTGTGTCTATTGCAGTATATGAAACAATATTTTATTATTCTCACTTCCCTGACGTGATTCATGTCCCTGGCAGGCACNGAGCCCCATTGTTTGCTTTTCATATACATGTAGCAATTTAAAATGTGCCTGTGAAATAAACTCAGGACATAAAGCCCCTCCTGTCCTGGCTGTGCCCCTTCAGCCTGGGGAGGGGCAGCAATTCTGGGAACAATTGGGGGAGCAGAGGGAGGCAGGGGAATATTCTGAGTAATTTTTGGTGGAGGTTGGGAGTCTGGGGACAGCACAAAGAAGAGATTTCCAGTTCACATGAGCATTTCCTACCACCCCCTCAGGAGCCCTGGATGTGGCTGCAGCCCCAGAGCAGCCAGGGCTGGGCTCAGAGCCCTCCCAGAGCAGGAACAGCCTTTCCCCAGCCCCAGATGTTTTACAGAGGTGTTTCCCCAGCATTTAGGATAGAAGTGCTTGCAGAGAGCAGAGTGAAGTGACAGAACACTGACAGCACAACTGAGCCTTCACTTCTGGCATGGGCTGCAGTTAGACTGGGAGTTCAAATGGTCACAAAATCCCCCTTTGTCCCACAGCTGCTTTTTCTCACCTGGAACCACCCAGCTGTGCTCAGGGACTGAAATCCTGCAGCACCTGCTCAGGCTGACACCTTGTTCTGGGCCAAGGCTGGATGGACACCACTGACACTGCTGAGCCTCACCCCAGACAGAGCCCAGAGCCTGCAGGGGCAGCTCAGGNACAGCAGCACCCCCAGCTCTCCCAGCANCTGCACAGGAGCTGCTCTGGTTGGCTTGTGGCAGGATTTCTGTGCTCTGACCCCCCTCATTCACACTGAGGGAGCAGCTCCTGCCCTGCCAAGAGAAGCTNCTCTGAACAAACCAATCCTTCCCTTGCCTTCTCTCAGGCTCAGGAGGGGACCCAGCTTTCCCCTGAAGGTCACAGTTAAATCAGATTTGCACTGGCCCTGTCCTGCCCCATCCCCTTGGCTCTCCCATTCCTGCACCACTCACTGAGCAAAAGCAGCTTCTGCTCCCAGGAGGGATCTGCCCCCACTTCATGAAATTAAAAAAACCCACAACAGGCACTGCCAGCAGTGCCTGCCTGGGGATCAGGGAGCATCTGAAGCAAACACATTCTCCTCCCCCAGTGGTTCCACCTAAACCCTTCCCTAACATCAGAGTGAAATTTTCCAGCTGGGAGATCGAGCCTGGTTTTCCCCCAGGGCTGCTCAGGTGATAACTGCTTAGCCACCAGCAAATTGTATTATACCAAGAGCTCTTCTCCCTTTGTCTCCCACCAAACTGATTTTCCAGCTCTGCTCTGTATCAGTGCATTTCTTCTCCATTCCCATGTCAGCCAGGCAGAGCTGAGGGCTGAGTGCTGCTGTCACCTGAAGGGACAGGGACAAGGCAGAGGCAAGGGAGACATGAGAATGTTTGTCCTGAAATATTAAAAACCATCTGGGCTCTGGGTGTGCTTTCAGAGTTTCTGGTCACCCACAGGCAGTGATGCACTAAATTGGAAAGCAGCTTTATTGAATAATATTGAAAAGGTTGCCTGCAAAAACAAAAATAAAGGATGGAGACTATTGAGCTCCACCAGTGGTGTCAGTCCAGCTCAGCCAATCCATGAACTGCCACCACCTGGGATCTTTATCTGAATAACTAAAGAGAAGTCTGCATGTTCCTCAAGCAGTTAAAACAGAGCCAAGGCCTCCCAGGGGATGGGCTCCTGCTTTGGAGGGGGCACATCCCTGTGCCAGCATCCCCCAGGAACAGGGACAGAGCTTCCAAAATGAGCTCAGTTTGGGGAAAGAATCACCACAACCATTCCAAAGGAGCCCCCTGTGCCAGCATCCCCCAGGAACAGGGACAGCCCTTCCAAAATGAGCTCAGTCTGGGGAAAGAATCACCACAACCATTCCAAAGGAGCTCCCTGTGCCAGCATCCCCCAGGAAGAGGGACAGCCCTTCCAAAATGAGCTCAGTTTGGGGAAAGAATCACCACAACCACCCCAAAGGAGCCCCCTGTGCCCTGCTCAGCCTGAGCTGCTCTGCTTTCCCCAGGAGCTGGAATCCTCCCAGAGCATCTCCCTGTCCCAGTGGCTGCCCCAGCAGAGGTAGAACCTGCCAGGACACCCCAGAGCACTCTCAGAGTTTGCTGAGCCCACCCTGTGCCACTGCTGGGGTGTCACTGCACTGAAATCACACCTGCTGCTCCTGCACTCACTTCAGGCTCTCAGGGAGAACAAATATTCAGCTGAAGATTTTAATCNGCTGCTTTAGAGGAGAAAGCCAACACTGAGAGTGAGTGTTCCTCAGTTTTGGAGCAAGGGCTGGGCCACAGATCATCCTCTGTAAGGAGGAGAGGAGCCCTGCAGGGATATTTTGGGATATCAGAGGGGCTGAGCAGCACCTGAGGAGANCTACAGCATCTCCTGAGCAGGGCTGGTGCCACCACCACCACCCCCTGTTCCACTGAACCAACCCTCCCAGGCTGCTGCTCCTCCAGAGTGTTTTTGTTATTCAAAACAAGTTGTTTTGTTATTCAAAACAAGAGTTTTGAAGAAAACTCCAAGGCAAAGCAGGAAATCCTGCTGCTTCTGAGGCTGTCTAAGGCTCCAGCCCTTCCTCTGACACCATGAGCAGTGGGAGAAGTGAAATAAAATGGATAATGAAGAACAGGAAGATTAATAAGGAATGTGAGAGTGAATGAGGGAAATAACTCTTCCATTGTTAGGATGGTGCTGGTGGCAGCTTTATAGCAACTTATCATTTCTATTTAAAGCCTGGTTAGGGGGCTGTAATCTCTCAGCTGTTTTCTGTACCATCTGGCAGAAATTTAGCATAAAATTTGTTCTCTCAGAGGTAAATTAATTCTTTTCCCTTTATCAGAATNGCTGGATTGGGGCAGAAAACCCCAAGATACAGAGACCCACATTCAGGAGTGTTTTTATCAGCTGAAATCCATCTCTGCTTTAAGAACAGCTTGTTGAGATCATCTGGAAATGGGAAAACACCCAGAGGGTTTTCAGCAGAGCCTGTGCTCCTGAAGGGCTGAGGGGAGGCTCAGAGCTGGACCAGCCCTGCCAGAGGCACAGGGACACCCCTGAGCCCACAGAACAGATCCAGGGGCTGGGTGTGCCCAGGGGAGAGCACAGGCAGGGGCTGGGAGTGCCTGGAGCATCTTTGGGCA
>OAMK01000018.1:583224-602441 GCA_900205225.1 Saxicola maurus maurus
CCAGCCTGGCACAGCCCTGAGCACCCTCCCTGTGCCCCCCAAGTGCTCCCACCCCCTGGGCTGGCAATGCCAAAGCTCCACTTCCCCATTCCACAGCTGAACCTTTATTTTCCTACAGCCCAGACTTTGATTCATCTCCCATTAACCTCATTATTCCAGTGCTCTGTCTGCTTTGCCCCACCATCATCTGCAGCCTTTGAGTTAAAGGTGCACAGCTTTATCTGCTGAGACAAGACTTTATTTTCCAGTCTGGACTTCCATTATGCAGAAAATAACACAGCTCAGTGGAGGAAGTTTGCTGGAATAATTTGTATCTTTTTACACAAACTGATAATAAAAATTTAGCTCCTTGATGTATTTTTCTCCCTTAAACTGTAGTTATGTTTCCTTGAATAGACAAATGCAAGATAAATTCAATTACAACACAATTTCTCCTGGGGTGAATAACCTTTAAATCAGCTCTGATCTCAGAACACATTAGGAGATAACACACTGTCCATTACATTGTTGAAATTGGGGCTACAGCAGAGCCTGGACTTGTCACTGTGAATATCAAATTATTTATGTTCCTCTTTGCATCCCTGAATACCAAATGAGCTGGGGAACTCAGAGAGGCAGGAGTCCAAAATCAGAGAGAGACAGGAGCCCAAACTGAGAGAGAGACAGGAGCCCAAACTGAGAGAGAGACAGGAGCACAAACAGTCACACTCCAGGCTCTGTACAGGACCTGTCACACTCCAGGCTCTGTACAGGACCTGTCACACACCATGCTCTGGGTACAGGGACCTGTCACACACCATGCTCTGGGTACAGGACCTGTCACACTCCAGCCTTCGAGTGCCACCTCCTGGCTCCCGCATCTCCGGCAGTCCCGGCTCATCCCTGCCGGTTAACCCTTCCATCCCCGGGTCACAGCGGCTCCTCCCCATCACCAGCCGTGTTTAATCACCCTCAGATCCCTGTGAGATGCAGGAGGGGTTTTCTCCCCATGGNCGGCAGCCCAGGACAGGCAGTGCCTGCTCCTAAAGGGCACCCAAAACTTTTTCTGACAGGTAAAAACTAAAAAAAAACCACAAAAAAACCCCCAAAAAACCAAACCAAACCAAAAACCCCAGAGGGTTTTCTGCCAGGTAACTGGGAATGTTCCCAGGGAGCAGCCCCAGCATCTCAGCTCTCCCCAGCTCAGTTTCCTGACTCAGAACTGGCACTTGGCATCCTCACAGCCACACCAAGTTCTGTTCCAGCCAAAGGATTTGGTGCAGCTGGGAGCTCTCCATCCTGTCCCGTGGTGTTCAGCAGAATTCCTGATGCATCCCAACCCAGCATCCCAAAAAAAGGCACTTCCCACAGCCCTGCACAAAGCTGCACACTGCATTTTAACCACTGGGGCACCAGTACCTGAGGGAAATACAGGAATTTCCAGCTCCTGTGGATCAGGAAATAATTTAATTGGACACTGCAATAGTTTAATTTGTCCAATATTAAGCCCCAGNGTTCTGATGGGAAGCTGGCACCAGCAGATTTTCAGGCCTCTTTAGAACCAAAACTGCATCAAAACTTGTTCAGGAATTTTTGTTTAAGCACATTTTTGTTTAACCACACCAGTGCTGGGGGCCACTGCCCTGGTCNTGTTCCTGCATTACCTGTGAGTGAACTCCTGCTTTCCANCAGACTCTGTTTCAAAATTCATTCTTATTTTGCATTCCCANTAAAGAGCCATAAACTGGTTTCTGAATCTGGGGTTCACTCTGCTACCTTAAAGCCATGAAATTCTCCAGTCCATACAAGCCTTAAATGGACAAATTTGCATTTCATTTGAATTTAATTTATTCTAAAGAGCAAGACAACCTTGTCAAACACCTCCCAAGACAAGNTATGACATTACACCTATTAGTTCCCTGGTTTAAGGCAAGAAACTGAGGTTGTTAGAAAGATGCTTGATGAGAGAAGAGACAAATGGGCTAATTAGGTTAATACTGTTCCTTGAAGTGACTTCTCAGCATATGGAGATTTTTATGCCCATTACCTCAGCTAGGAGCTGACATCAAACNTCCTGGCTGCCTCCCCTGCATGTGCTCACAGAGCATTTCTGGAGGAACATGTGCTCACTGCTGGCTGAGCAGGTCTGGGCAATTAGAGAGGTCATTAATTAGTGCCTGTGCTGGCCATGGAGGGAGCTGCTGGCCACAGCCACAGCCACATTTTTATATATATTTTTATAGATAAAATTCTGGTGTACTGGTAGTTCCTTCCCACCCCAGCACTCAGGGTGCAGCTCCATGAATTCACTGCCTTCAAATGAGCCTTTTCCAGGTCACCTCTCCAATTTAATCAATGTCAAAGCACTTCCTAGAGCTGAGGGCAGGGGAGTGTGCTGGGGAAGGAGAATGGGCTGCCAGGAGCTCAGCCACAGCAGCAGGGCTCAGGATAAAGCAGGAGGAATTCAGGACCCACTGTGCTGCAGGATGCTGCCCTGGCAGGGGCTTGGCTGCACCTCATTCCCTTGCCTAAGGTAAGGGATAATCAGAGTTTCCCCTGCTGATTCCCACACTCAGGACACCTAAACCATGAATCTTCCTCTTCTCCCCAAACAGAACTCAGTAATAAAAAGCAATAAAGGCAGAACTCACATTTTTGCTGTAGTCCCTTCTGTCCCCGTGGCCTCAGCAGCAGGACTGCCCTGAGCTGCACCTGCTCTGCTGTCCCACAGCTGCCTCTCCTCTCACCCACCCCAGCCCTGCCCTTCCCCTGCCCAGGCTCTGCTTCCACTGCTCCAGGTGGTTTCACTCACAATCCCCAGGAGGAGGGGGCTGCTCCCCAGCCCTGCCTCCCTGCAGGACACACCTGCTCACAATTTCACCTTTAAAGGCTCTCCTCCAAGTGCAGATTGTTACCAATGAATTTCCCTGCTGGCTCCCACAGGTGAGCTCCAGCAGCTCCCTGTGCCCACCCCAGTGCCTCTGGAACTGCAGCAGGAATGGGAATTCTGCCATTTGGCCCAACGTGCATTTCTCAAATAAATGTTATTTCACAGCCCAGTGGTTTCCTCCCTGCTGAGATGATCATTTATGGTGCCTCACTCAGAGCAGGGCTGTGACACAATTTTTGGTCAGTGCAAGACAAGTGGAAAAAATTCAGTAGCAGTCTCTGAACCCCATGTTCTGTATCTTGAGAAAAACTGGATGTGAAGGCAGGGCTCAGTTTTTTCCCCTTTTTTTACCTCCCTCTGTTGTCTTTTCAAATCCAGCCTGTCCTGCTCTGCCCAGNCCCAGCCCTGGGNCTGCACAGGTGGGACTGCTCCATCCTGTGCCATCACAGGGCACTGCTTTTGCTCCAACACCACATTTCTCACTCCTCTGCTGCAGCTCCAGGCTGTCAATGCCTTTCCCACCTCAGGGACACCTGTGTTTTCCCAGGAAGAGCCACATCATTAATTAATTAATTAATTAATTAATTAATTAATTAATTAATTAATTAAGGGCTGCCCATGCCTGGAGCTGCCTCATGCATCTCTGTCCTCCCTCCAGAAATCCTTAAATCCCTTCCATGGCACTGGATGCAGCACTTCACAGAAAGGACACAGCAGCCCCCCCTGAGGAAAGAGAGGTTAATTTTCAAGCTGTGTAAAGCATTTTAATTACAATTCATATAACAGGTATAAATAAATATTACATTCTTTCAGTCTACAATGCATACTAGGCATATCTTGTTAAAACGTCCATCTATGTTATTGGGTGGCAGGATTGACTTTGTCCAAGTAAAAAAAAAAAAAAAAAAAAAAAACAACAACAAAAAACCAAACTAGTTTAGTAATTAAAAAACCCAAAATAATGAAATACATGGCAAAGACAGGATGCAAGTGCTTCTGGCTATCAGGACATAACACTGATATAATACTGCTTTTAGTCAGGAGAGCTTTGGGAGGACAGTGGTTCCCTCATGGAATAGATTTGGATCTGTGTCCCCCAGGAATGTGAGCTGGCACTGAGTGAACACAGTTCTGCCAGTTCACAGCAGGAATTAAATCTCTGTTTTGTATTCACTTCTGATTTGTTACTGGGCTGGTCTTTGTTTATTCAAAGCATCAGATTTAAAATCTAGTCAAAACTTTTCAGTCTTAGCTGGTCCAATGGCAAAAAAANCCAACCCCAAAATGTATAAAATATCTCCAGGTATTTCTTGACCTTGCTTCAGCAATATTTCCCTCCCTCCCTCCCTCCCAACAGTGTGCCCAGAGCTCAGCCCTCCCAGTACAAGGGAATTAAAGGCTGGGGGCAATCAGGGTCTTTCTGTCCATCCTCCTTCTTGCTTTCAGAGCTTGATGAGAGCTGGTGACACCAGAATAAAGAGAAAATTACAGCACAGAATTATGAATTCATGAACCTGGTTTAAAAAAAACAAACCCAAAACAAACCAAGAGCCCAACTCCAGCTGTACACATGTGAAGGTCTCAGTTCCAGGTACATGTAGGATGCACCAGTGGGGCACTCCCACTGCTTGGGACTTGTAAAAAAATCTAACAAANAACCAGCACCTTCTTCCCTTGGTGAAAAACACAGGAACTTTGGTTGTGGAAAGTTAAAACAAGCAACTAAACAAACAATGCAANCCTGAAAGGAAAATGAAAATTCTTCCAAGCAGAACATCTTTCTAGCTAGGGTGGAATGCAGGCTCAGGCTTCCAGAAGAGACACCACGTGGAAATTATTA
Source organism: Saxicola maurus maurus (assembly GCA_900205225.1). NCBI lineage: Eukaryota > Metazoa > Chordata > Aves > Passeriformes > Muscicapidae > Saxicola > Saxicola maurus. The sequence goes on from OAMK01000018.1 coordinate 587,934, forward strand.
GTCAATACTTATCCCCTGAATTCTTTAAATGACAGGAGACTGTTTACAGCTAACTTAGAAACTGAATGTTCTTGGCCCCACTGCGAACTTATTGAATTTTAAATTTTCCTGTTTTCAAGATATTTAAAAGAAAATTACAAGAGGGAAAATGATTCTGTTTCAATTTACAAGACAAATGGAAAAGTGAAAATGAGAATTTCTTCCAGGTAATTTCTTCCTCCTTCACAGGTAATGCCAAAGACACATCTTCATTTCCAAAGAGGGAATGAAAAGAAACAGCTCCAGTACCAATATGAGAAGTCCCCTTGTGGGTCACACGTCCATACCTGTGATGTTTTATCAGGTATTGTTTGCCTCTTGCTTATTCTTTTCATGCTCTTATATTCTCTCATTTCTTTTTACAGCTATTTTTGGTACTGTGAAATATTACTACCATTATTATTTGTATGACCCATAAAATGAATTTTCACAACCTCATCTTGCCCAGTTCATCGTGTTGGTCACAGCATTTCCCTGTTCCTTTCTGCTGTTTGTATTCCACTTCCTGAATCCGTGAGAAGCAGAAAAACCACGGGGGGAAAAAACAAAAAACAAACAACAAAAAAACAACAGAACAAAGTGAAAAACAAAAACAAACCATGGACAGTTTGGCAAATTTCTTTCCCTGATTATAAAAACTGCCTCATCACTTCTGCTGGCGACCCCTTCCCCTCCCCGTCGCCCGTCCCAACATATGCTGTAGAACTGAAGGCATCAAGGTGTGGTTAAACCCAGACAAACCCCAGCAGGGAGAGCTACACTTTGTCCTTGAACTTCCCCACGTGGTTCCGTCTCTCTTTGGAGTCCCCCAGCTCCATGTCCTGGCACACCCACTTAATGTCATCGTCGTTGGCGCCCAGGATGGAGTTGACGGTGGGGCAGCCGTCGTCGGGCGGGATGGTGGTGAAGGTGGTGAACTTGACCCTCTTCCTCTTGGAGGTGGGCGAGTGCAGGGGCTCCCTGGGCCTGCTGGCCGCCGTGTCCCCGGCCTGGCCGGGCTGGGCCCTGCCGGCGCTGCCGTTGGCCAGCTGGCCGCCGTCGATGGCCGTGGTGCGCTCGGCCGCGCTCTCCAGCAGCTCGGCCTCGGTGCCCAGCCACACCCAGTCGTGGGAGTGGGTCATGGTGCTCTGGCCCTCCACCAGCACCTGCTTGTGGCGGTACCTGAGCGCGAAGGTGGCGCAGTTGATGAGGAACACCAGGATGGCCAGGCAGAAGACGCCCAGCAGGGCGTACATGCCGATCTCCAGGTCGCTGAGCCCCCGTGGGGACTGCACCAGCTCGTCCTCCACGCCAGCCCCTCCTCTGGGCAGCTCCACCTGCGCGGGGAAGTTGGTGAAGTCGATGGGGATGTTCTGCAGCTGCCCGTCGTCCGAGCCGTCCGGCCGGTTGTTCCTCAGCACCTTATTCCTGAGCGGTGACCTGGCGGTGGTGCTGGCCTTGCCCAGGGTGCCCCTGTCGCCCCTGTCGCCCGTGGCGCCGCCCTGCTGGCCGTGCCGCTCCTGCTCCCAGCCGCGGTGCCGCCGCTCGCTGGCGCGGTTCTCCAGCTCCTCCTCGCCGTAGTCGCCGCCCGCCGCCGCCGCCTCCGCGTCGTTCTGGCCGAACTTGACGCGCACGCTGCCGCTGCCCACGGCCAGCACGCTCTTCCTCTTGGACTTCTGGCAGGCCTCGGAGATGAGCATGTCCACCCTGAGCAGCGCACCCTGGCCCTCGCCCTCGGCCGCCACCACGGGCCACGGCGGCGCCGCGCCCCGCTGCACCGACAGCACGGCCTGGTCCAGCGACACCGCCGACAGAGAGAAGTCCTTGGGGTCGTAGATGTCCAGAGGGGTGACAGAGCTGTCACTGAACTGGATCCAGGTGCTCACCACGGCCTCCTGAAAGGACAGGGAGATGGTTAAAGACAGGGCNTGTGGGAGTCCCTGGAAGGTTTAAGACCCCCCTGCAGGGTCCCCAAAGACCCTCGAGTGAGACCCAGGTGTCTCAGGGGCTGGATTTANCTCCTTGGAACAATTTACCAACACTGAGAGAAGAAATGCAAGCTGCAAAAATAAACAGAGTGTAAATTAGACTGTTAGAATGTAGAATTAGCAGATTTCTAGAATGTTTGTGATAAGGGACACGTGGCCAACATGGAGAATTGGGGGTGTGGATACCTCTTCCTCCTTCTTCTCCGTGTCATCCATGCTGGGTGACATGCTGGCACTTTCAGATTGGATGAGGACAGAGCTGGACCATGTAACAAGATTGTGTTGTATTGGGGGTCATTTGTAAATACCCAGTAGGTAATTTAGACTATAAAAGATCAGTCCTGCCTCTGCCAGGCAGATTCTGCCCTGGATGTCTGGCGAGCAGACTGCTGTTCGCTGGACAAAGCATTCCTGAGATAAGGAAGAATAAACAACCATGAAAACCTCTAAGAACAGCTCCTGCAGTCTCTCATTCACGGGCACTGGAAAGAGCTGGGCTCCANACCACCTGCATGTCCTCCAGAGGTGATCCCAGCTCTGAGGAGACACCCAGGGATGTGACAGGGCTCCAACAAACCAGCTCATCTGTGGAAACGGGACACGGAGACTGCACTGCGTCCAAAGCAAGCCAAGCCTCGAGTGATGGAGCAGAAACCTGAACACATTTCTCACTGAAGGCTCCACTGTTACCCTCCCTGCAAGTGTTTTGCACAAGGACACAGAAAATAATTGATATGAGATGTCTTTATTACCAAAGTACCCATTAGCAAGCTACAATTCTACAGGCTCTGTAAGGAAAGTCATTCCTGTCGTACAAAAGCCAAAAGAGGCAAATCACAAAAATTACTGGAGGCACTTGACAGAACACTTATTTTCCTCATGTTCCACATGCACAGGTGTCATGAGGAGCTGTCAAATTAAGTATCTTAGCAGGAGTAAGGAGCTACCACAATATCTTGGAANTGGCTGGAGCAGGAGATTCATCTGGAAGAAAATGACTCACAGAACAATTGCCATTTTGCTGGAGGAAGGTTTGTTTTAAGTAAAACACATTTTATCCTTGAGATAATTAAAAAGTCCACCAAATTTCTATGTTGAGAAGACGAGGATGGGGATTCTGGCATGATCTCTGCAATAAAATTACAAGTGGCCTGGATTTAATTGGTCTGTCTGTGTGCTCAGCAGGTAGCACTGTCAGAAGTCATCATTAGAAACAAACACAAAGCCAGAGGTCAGCTCTTTGCCATGTGAAATCCCATCCAGATGACACAGATATTCACTCCTCCACATCTCAATAGCTTTCTTTGCAGGACATTTCTTTAATTTTTCATTTGTTCTATGTCTTGCCTGTGTAGCCAGCAGACAGCCAGGCANATTGCCAGAGTGCAACTTCCCACAAAAGTGAAGTTCTTTCCTTCCCACACTTCAACCACAAATGGCTCTAATAACTTCACACTTGGGTACATCAGAACAACTGGGCTGAAAAATTAGCACTGGNGAAAAACATTGCCACCCTGTTAATGTCCAGTCATAATACAAATTTACAACTTAATATGGCTTTCAATTGGCTGCAATTTGTTATGCTGTGGTTATAAACAAAGAGAATTGCTACCCTTCCAGTTGAATTTAAAGCTTTTCAATGAAAACAGCAAGGGGCATTTAGCTGGGCAGAAGGTTGGGCCAAGCTGAATATTTGATTTCCAAAGCACTATCAGCAAGTACTTGAGGGACTGAAAGAAGCAAAATAAATTGTGGCACAACAGGAAAGAAGGCAAAGTTCTTGGTGATTCAAATTTACTTCAAAGAGCTGAAACAGAGCCAGGGTAACTCAGAAGCTGGGAAGGGTGAACTGCATAAGGAAATTAAAACATCTGATCTTTCATTAGAGAAACAGCCCTGAAATGGCTGAACAGACCAACACNGAGCTGCAGGGCACAGCTCAAATTTCCACCACAGAAATCTANAGCAGAGCAACCCTGGTTATAGGAAAGCAGAGAGGTTTTAATGGACATGTGCAGGGAGAAAAGGATTCACCTCCTCAGGCAGGTCAGCACCCTGGTGCCTTCCCTGTCCCCAGAACAAAGGTCAGCCCTGTGTGCCAGGATTCCCTACAGGGAGGGCTGGAAATGGTGACACCTGTGCCTCCTTCCCAGCTGGAACACCCTCAGCTCCACACCCCAGCCAAGGGATTTATGTCACCAAATCCTTTGTGCACTTGGACAAAGTTGCCAGCAACTTCATAGCAACTTCTGTTCTTCACACCACTGCTCTACAATTCTGCATTCCTGGTTTTATNAAGCAGAGACAGAGAAAAATGAGATGGCAGGCAGCTGAAATCTGCAGGCACACATGTGATTTACTGTAGATAACAGAGGTGTGCACTGGCTTAGCCATTATTTTCTACCAGCACTGACATCTTTTATTTCCAAGAGAATGTTTCTTCATAGGAGGAACCAATTTTTTTCACAAAACAANACTGTCACCCCCATACTATGGACAACATTAATTAACAGGGAAANAAAACAAATGCAAGAAAGAGGGAAAGTTTAAAATCTTGCCAAAATATATTGTATCAGGCCAAATATTCTGTTTGTCAAGAGATCATCTCCTCTCCTTCACATCATTAAAGGAAAGCCAAAGGCAGGGCAAGGAAGTGAATTTCCCACATGATTATAAATTCTGAAAAGCTAAAAAGAAAATAAGAGAGAAAAGGGAAATGATTTAGTGCCATGTCCTTCAAGGAGCTGTTTCTGCAAATCCTGGGTACCACATCAATAAATCCCCTCCTTGTCTCTCACAAGGTCCTCCAGCTCCTCTCAGAAGATGAAGATGGATTGGAGCCCCCTCACCTGCAGAGCTGCTGCCCCGCATCTCATGGCCTCAGCACTGAGTGACAAATGCTCCTGCTCTTTAATTATCAAGCATAAACAAAGGGTTGGAGGGCTTATCTTGNTTTCCAGCCTTTCTTTCCTTGCTTTTCCTCTCTCCTCCCTTCACACACACACAGAGGTGCTCACTGCACTCCCAGAACAATCCACAGCCACATCAGTGCCAGGCTGGTGTGAAACACTGACTGGGATGTGAGCTGAGCCACAGAATGGTCATTAGCTCAGGTCAGTGACACCAAAATCCAATCAATGACACCAAAATCCAATCAATGACACCAAAATCCAATCAATGACACCAAAATCCAGTCCAGAAACTGCTTCAACCACTGCTGATTATCACCAGGCTTTCCTTAAGCACATAAAAACTTTCTCAAGACTTTCCCCATGTTTTGTCTGAATTGTCCCTTGTGCCTCTGCTGTTCTCTTCCCCATTACAGGAGTGATTTCAGCTCTTGATCTGTGGCAGTCCCACCACCTTTTCTGGCCTTGAATTACACTGTGGCTTATCAGCCCAAAAATACCATTGGATAAATCCTCTTGGATAAACTGGATGGATTTTAGAGAATTCTGCTGCTTAGAAACACAGATCAGGATATTTGATTTTATTCCACGCTCAGAATAAAGCAGCNTTTTAATGGTCTTCATTCACTACAGCACAAATAAAAGTATTTGTGAATAAGGCCTCAATTGCTGGGGTCAGCTCAAGGCTCCTGGAGTGAGGCAGGACATCAGAGAAGAAATGGTTGGCTCTGCAGAAAACAAATACATCCCTCCCTGAAATAAAGGCAAAGGAACAATGTTCTCAGCAGCTTCTCTTAGAGCAGCTCTGATTGTTCTGTCTGGGGGCCTGAATGCTGGAATGGATTTCCCTAGCAATTTTATCACATGAAATATCAAAGTATTACATGTGCATTTATTTTCAAGCCCGTGGCTTGTGTAATAAGAATTGGGTTTGATCGTTATGATGTGGAAATGAAAGGCAGCCAAGACTCAGATCTTAATTCAAACCATGCATTCCCCCACTGTGGATTTCTCTCTCTCCTTTTTGTCCAGTCTGCTAATGTGGCATTCCTTTCCAGTGGGAATTTGCTTGTGTTTGCAAGGGAAGAATTCAGATTCTTCTCTAACAATGCACCCCTTCTCCCTTTCCCATGCTGCTGAATTCCTTTGTCATCCCTGGCAGCCATTCCACTGCTCTGCCAGCTTAAGGAAGATAGAAATACAATTTAAGTGTAACTTACACTGCCAGGATGGGGTAATGAACACACTCCTAATCCCTGTCATTAACTGTGAGATGTCAGTGAATTCTCAGGACTGGTTTGCATGAACCAGCCCATCCAAAAGGCAGGGCCAGGGGGGTCAGAACTGGCCAGAAATGGTCAGAAATGGCCAGAATTGACCCCAGGCTGTTCTCCTTTCCCCTCCCCTCCCCTCCCAGCAGGGAGAGCAGACACCCCCAGCCCCAGGGCTGTCACTGGTGTCAGCAGGACCTGGGAAACACCAGAACCTGCCTTTTAGAAAGCACCAGCACTGCTCTTTTTCCCTGAGAAAATGTCTGCAGCTGCCCAGCAGCACTGAGAGACACATCACTGCAGAGCTGTTCATTAAAGGCTTTTTTCTTCTTTCTCCACTGACCCATTTCAGTTCATTAGACCCCATGCAATACCCTACAGTGACAAAAAATGGACATGACTGAGTTTCCCTGCAGAGGCAGCTGAGCTTTGAGAGTTCTTGGAGCTCACTTAGATCAGGAAACACTGAAACACTGTTGGTTTTCTTTTGTTGACATTTTGGAGAAGCCTTTTTGACTGAACAAGCCAAATGGAACAGCTTTCCTACCTGAGCAGATGGCCACCAAAACTAGACTGCTCACAGTTTCCAAATTTTCACAAGATCTTTAAGAGTTGGTCAACCTGTGTCTATTTTTAGGCACCTAAATCACTGATCCACTCTTCAGTGCCAATGAGCTCCCTATTGATTAAAAAATAATAGATGGGCTCAGCATCCCTCAAGGTCACCTTGTCACAGCAGGAAATTAGTTGCTCAGCTACAGATAAAAATATCTAACTTAAAGCATCCAAGGTAAAAAAAATATTGGCTTATCTTCTTTAGAGTGCTTTGTATTTATNGGGGAACTTTTCAGGACTTGTGTTTTGGCTGCTTTGTGCTGAGTATGCAGAAAGGTGTGGTCATTATAATTAAGGTAATTAGTCATTATGGTCACTGAAAGGAAGCCACAGCAAAACCCCTGAATTTTGTTTTTCAGTTGCATCAGTAAGGTCTGCATGAGTTATTTGGGCCTTTTTATAAACTTGCTTGAGAGGAAAAGATGCACCTAAATAATGAAGTCCTCAGAGTGTTCAAGTACAGGCTTAGACCTGGGCTGTGTCCATGGAAAAAACCCTCTTTGAAAAGGGATTGATTTCCACAAAACACTCAGCACTTGCCTTCAGAATTCCAGCTCAGTCAGGATCTCAGCTGATGCACTCCAAACCATGAGTCACTTCTTGCAAAATTTAGCCACAAACNTTCCCACATTTGCATTAATTTTTTCTAAGGGAAAGTGATTTAAATGCTCTATCCTTCATTCAAACTGCACATGAAAGGAAAAGATGTCTGGGGCTCTGTAGGTCACTCCTACACCACTTCCTCCCATTTATTTCCCAGTGTGGAATCTGTTGCTGTCCCAGNTTTTGGTGATGGAGATGCACTGCTCAGAACCAGGGCCTGCCATCCCATCCAGCACCAGAAATGTGCCACTCTCAGCCACCTGAAATTGTCCTGCAGAGGAGCAGCAGCTTCCAACAAACTTTCCACTGCAATAATTTCAGAACTCAAAATAATTTCAACCCAACCCAAACCAAAACAGTTTTTACTGTTCTGTATTACTCCCTAACTTGCCAGTTTTAGTGACAATTACAATATAATTTATTTCACATCACATTGCCACACCATGAACAAGTGACAACATTGTGACAAGTGGTGTCACAATGGGCACCACTGGCACAATCTGATAACCTGGTGCTGATAAATGGCTTTTCATGGACAGATCATCCATAAATCTGACAGTGGCACTGGGCACCTCCCCAGATTCACAAACTCTTTTCTCTGCAGTCAAACCCCCAATTCTTCCAGTGCTGCTGCAGGGCTGATGGTGCTCTACAGGACAGGACTGGGCTAGGAATGCTCCAGATTTTATTTTCACAGTCTTTGTCTAGAACAACTTGCCAGATGTGGTTTCTAAGCCCTGAAGAAGGGTATAAATGGGTTAATTACATAAGATTCTTATGTTTACAGGATGCAACAAATGGAACAGATGGGCNCTGTGTCCTTTTAGTTTGGACATTTTGCTGTCACTAAGTTATAAAACAAACTACATTATTTTTATGTTCCAGAAAATTAGGTAGCAATAATCATGAAAATGGGCCATAAAACTTGACTTNAGATCTCTCCCTATATCTGTGTGAGAGGAAAAACAGTTTCTGCAGGAGGAGCAGCTGTGGACAGATTTAATGGCATGGTCCCCAGTCCCCAAATCCTCAAATAACAGGAGGAAGAACATTCTGACCCTTGGGTTCATTCTGGGCCAGNGTGACTGTCTGACTTGACCTGGTGGTGTTCTCCAAGCTTCTTTTCCACAGAGCTTGTGACCTGAGACAAGCTGTTTCAGAGAGAAGGGAATTTGCTTCCNTTATGATCAGCACATGAACTGGATGATGAAACCCCCAAAATCCACATGAAAAATAAAAGGAGAGATGAGCCTGGCAGTGTGTCAGGGCTCCAGGAGGGAAAAGAAATNTATGTGGCCATCTTCTGCCTCTGTTTTACAGCTCTTCAAGATATTAAATTGTGACCACAGAGCTCTCCAGCACAAAAAACAACAAGGGCTTGTAGAGCAAAGCAGGATCACTGCCTGTGCAGTGAGAACAACACAGCTCATTAGCTGAAGAAAGGGTATTAAAACTGCAAACAGCACAAACTTCAGTGTAGTTAGAACTTTACTGCAGATAAAGTCCTTATTGNAAGGGAAGAAATGACAAGGTAATTCCAGAGTATGTGTAGGGAAAAGCAATTAACCATGGACACACCTGAGGTCTAAATTCTAAACTTGCTATGAATTATCTTTCTGTACTTTGCACTGCTAAAACCCTGCCCCATCCCAGCAAATCCAGAGTGTGCTTTACCTGCTTAGGAGTATGAAGCAGCTCTTGGGCAACAGCTGTGGCCACAATGGCCCTGCTGGTGGCTGCACTGGGCTGCAGGAACAGAGAGAGCCCAGACACCAGCTGCACCCCGAGGTCTGTGATGGTCACTTTGTCATCCAGCACTGTCACTGTCTTCTCTGCCAGGATGGAGTCAGACAGAGGAGACAAAACCTTTGGAGGAACACAGAAGAATCGACTCAGGGAAAGGCTGATCAATTAATAAATCCTTTCCTAAGGTCACCATCCCTTCCTGTCTCCACAGCTTTATGCACAGAAATGAGGAGCACATGCAAAAGGGAGTCTGATCTCATTAGCAGGGTCAGAAAACCTGAGTGCAGAGGTTATGGCTGAGAACCACCCAAACCTGGAGCTGTCCTATCCCAGCTGTGTTGTTTGCATTATTTCAGCACAAGATGGATTGACAATTCTCTCCTGCTACTCTGTCTTCCCATGAGGATGGGAACTCTCAACTACTTCAAAGGGAGGTCACCAGCCTGGGATTTCTCCTTCATTTCTTTGCTTGGAAATGCATGTTCCTCTGTTTTTTTCTGTTCCTGATGGAACATCAGGGCAGTAGAAGATCCTTCCCTCTGCTGAAACCAAGGGCCATGCTGCTTTCTTTAGGGAACTGCAGAGAGCCAGTCCAGCCACGTGCTGCCTTCTCCACCCTCCTCANACCCACCAGACCAGCTCTGCCCACCCTCCTGCACTGGCTTTAGTGAGGATCCCAACCCACAGTCCCACCCCAGTGTGTGCAGAGGCAGGAGCAGCCCAGCAGCCCTGCCCAGAGCAGTACCTGCATCGTGGTCATCCCCACTTCACGGCCCACCAGGATCCTGCCCTCCTGCAGCCTGGCAATGTGAGGATCCTCCAGCTTCATGAAGTCCCTGACCAGGTCAGTGATGTCAAACTGCCAGTCTGAGCCCAGCAGGTAGCTGAGCTGGCCCCAGGGCCCCGAGTCCTCGGCCACAAACTGTGTGAGCACCCTGACCATGGCGTGCTGGTACTGCAGGGTGCAGCCCCGGCCCCTGCGCTCCTCCTCGTCCTCGTCATCGCTGTCCCTGGCTGGCCTGGGGACAGCAGAGCAGGGAAACTGCTCAGGACACTCAGGGAGAAAGGGAATGTGCTCAGGAAACTCAGGGGAAAAGGGAATGTGGTCAGGAGACTCAGGGAAAAAAGGAAATGTGCTCAGGAGACTCAGGGGAAAAGGGAATGTGCTCAGGAGAGTCAGGGAAAAAAGGAAATGTGGTCAGGAACATCAGTGGAAAAGGAAATGTGCTCAGGAGAGTCAGGAGAAAAGGAAATGTGCTCAGGAAACTCAGGGGAAAAGGAAATGTGGTCAGGAGAGTCAGGGGAAAAGGAAATGTGCTCAGGAGTGTCAGGGGAAAAGGAAATGTGCTCAGGAGACTCAGGGAAAAAAGGAAATGTGGTCAGGAACATCAGTGGAAAAGGAAATGTGCTCAGGAGAGTCAGGGGAAAAAGGAAATGTGCTCAGGAGACTCAGGGAAAAAAGGAAATGTGCTCAGGAACATCAGTGGAAAAGGGAATGTGCTCAGGAACATCAGGGAAAAAGGAAATGTGCTCAGGAGACTCAGGGAAAAAAGAAACGTGTTCAGGAAAGTCAGTGGAAAAGGAAATGTGCTCAGGAAACTCAGGGGAAAAGGAAATGTGCTCAGGAAAGTCAGGGGAAAAGGAAATGTGCTCAGGAATTTATTTATTATTTATATTTATTATTTTATATTTACAATACAATAAGTATTCTTCTATGATGAATATTCTAATTTCCAATANCCAATCTNATACAATATACTAATTTCCTAATATTTGCATGCAACCCATAGGAACTACTNAATTCCCATGTTTTATGGCTTTCTTATCTGTAACCCTTATCTCCAGACCTTTCCTGCCAGCCTTGGGACAGGATNTCTGTTGGTTCTTTGGTATTTGTGGCATTNGGTATCATCTGAACAAAGGAAGAGCCTCAAACCTTCACATGGCTGTTTTCAGCCTCTATGTCAAAGTGTGCCAACACCTCTATTTGATCTGTTGTTTCAGAACTACTTGCTGGGCACTTATAAGATTTCTCTATTCCCTCCCCAACACCATGCTGTTTTGGGNGCATTCCTTCTGCACACCAGCCATGAAATGCAAACCCACCTGCTGGAGAAGATGAAACTGAGGAATCTTGCAAATATGAATGCTCAGATTCTGGGAATTGTTGGGGAAGGTAAAACAGGAAAGCCCTAGTTACTGAATTCCCATGAACACAATAGGATGGCTCTCTGAAGCTAATCCACTCTTAATTAAACAATGCTTTTGGCCAGAGGGCAAGGCCAAAAGACACAAAAGACTTATCAGGGTCCAAGATTAGATCTTAGAGTTTAGAATGTCACATGCTATGCTAATATAAGGATTCCTATAGGCTGCATGTAAATGCTGTAGAATTTGTATTTTGTAGTAGATTGGTTCTTAGGGATCAGAATATTCATGATGGAAACGGATTTATTGTGTTACAAACGGGAAGTCATCCTCTTTCTCTTCCTCCTCTTCTTCCTATCTTTANTCCTTGCTCTTCTTCTCCCACTCCTCCTCTCCTCTACCTCTTCCATTACCCCAATACCCTTTTATCCCATTACTCTCTTTCTCTTCCTCCTCTTCTTCTCCTCTTTTTCTTCCCCTCTACCTTCTTTACTCTCTCTCTCTACCATCCCCCTTCTCTCTTTCTCTCCCCCCTGTTATCTCTTTAATCTGCATGTGGCTCCTTGCAGGATCTCTTATAATAAACTGCAGCTTTTAGCACTTACAGAGCGTTTGAGTCTCGTTCCACATCCACCCTGACACAAAGAATCGGGAGTGTCCCACACCCACCTTTTGTTGGACACAACAGGGACTCTCCAGCCCTTGATCTGGCTGAGCTCGGTGTCNGAGATGTCGATCTGCAGGGGCAGGCGGGGCACCCACACCGTGATGTGCAGGGGAGCGCTCAGGTACTGGTAGGTGAAGTTCACCAGGGCGTTCACCTTGCCCTTCATCTCCTTGCCGTTGACAAAGACATAGTCACACCTGTCAGAGACCTGGGAGGGGAAGAGGAGAGGTGATCACTGTGACACAGCCCCAAACAAACAGAGCAGGCTCCCTTCTCTTTATCCATGTTCATGGGAGCAGCTGGGCACAGAACCCGTCCCTGGCTCAGGAGCACAGTCCTGCTGGAGCTGCCTGAAGAACTGAGTGCTGTTCATCAAGCCTGTGGTTGATTTTCTGTCTGTGGCAGTGCTGGGGAATTGTCAATGAGCAAAGCTCCTCCCCAGCCTGCTCAGGAGGAACCCAGCACACCCAAACTGGGCTCCACAGCCAACCCAAGCTGCACCCTGAGCATCACCTCCATCAGGGTGATGCTGCTTTCAAGACTGGCTCTGCAGCAGATTTCACCCACTGAAGGGTAACAGAAGTCGACTCATTTCCTCTGCAATAAACATTATCTGTTTATAAATGTTTACATTTTGATTAAAGCTGTAAAGTNTTTCTAAGCACTACAGCAGATTTATCATTAATATGTAAATGCTGTCCTGAAATATAAGCAAGCATTATCATAGCTGTGTAAGAGTTATATCAGTAATCACTTCTTTAATCAGTGTTGTAATTTACAGACCATTGAGTTTTCTCATTTATTATGTTACTGAGTACTAGTGATAAAATCACTCCTGGATATATAAATCATTAAGAGAGATGCAGATAGTATGAAGTGACTCCATGTGATAAAGTCATTGTCATTTCTATTCCTGAAGGTGTCATAAATGTCTGGGGAAATCCTGTGGCACATTAATCATGCATTAAGTGGTGAGCAATGGGAGCTGTTACATTTCTAAATGAGCTGGTATGTCTGCAGAAATTATCAGCAAAGCCAGCAGATCCCAACTCCTGCTCCTGCTCCCACCCTGCCAGAATTCCATTTCATCACCCCTAACGAGCAGTGGTAATGGTGGAAATGCATCTCCCCACCTGAACATGTATTTATATTATCATCTGCTCCCTTTTATCCATCCCCAGCCCTGTTCTATTCAAACAGATGATCAGCTGGCAGTGCTGATGTCCCCAGACTAATGGATGTCCTCTGTCACCACAGCTGCAGGAGCTGAACTCCCAGCCTGTATCCTCTCTCAGCTTTGGGCACTGCTCATACTCAGGTAAAATATTAGATTGCAAAAAGAAACTCCAGAGAACACAGCACCAACATTTCTGTGCCTTGTTCCCTCAGAGGGCTGAAGCACAACCATGTGCTGCAATACCTGACCCATCCCTCTCCTCAGGCTTCTCCCTCAGACCACCTGAGGCTGCTCTGAAAGGCTGAAGGGGGCAGAAACATCCTCATTTTAGCACCNTGAATGGCATGGCCTCATTTCCCACCCATTAACTGGAATGGCAATACAGAAGCAGGTCTGGCTCACACCAGGCTGTTCCAGAATGACTGATTTCATCTAAAAGCAGAGGTCTGAGGAACCCAATAACATGTTTAATATCCTACAGAACAGCAGGCAGGTGTTCAGAGCACACCCTAGATGGGCTGCTGGTTCTTTCCATGGTGTCTCTGCACCAGCTCACCCTGGGACAGGCATCATGCTGAGGATGTTCCCATTGAGCAAGCAAGGGCTGTGTGTCAGGAGCCCAGCCCTGACTCCTGCCCAGGGAGGGGCTGTGCTGGAGCCCTGAGCAGCCCCTGGCACAGCCCAGGGACACCCAGCCCTGTATCTGAGCTGCTGCTGTCCATCCCAGGTCTGGAACATTCCACAGAGCAGCTCAGATAAAGCTCCTGCCTCTTCAGCTTCCCTTCCTTTGAGCAGAAGTNTTTGAGGCTTGTCAGCAAAATCTCACTGAACTCTGCCTGGAGCAGCAGCCACTGCTGTCCCACTCATTTCTGTGGAGTTCANCCCAAAGACAAAGTGAACCTTCTGCTTCAGTTGTGCAAGTTGTTTATTTATGCACAGTGNAAACCACTTGCACGTGCTGATAAAAGATTTCTGAGCCTCAGCCTGGCCAGGTCTGGTCCAGATGTATGATTTTATATTGTCTAAAGCTCCATGCTGCCAGTNACTGAACAAATCTAACTGTTGGGGAAAGAAAAAAGAGTAACAATAGCAGCAAAACTGCAATTCCAAATTGGTTCTGGGCTGAGATCCAATCTCCATCAGTATTTGGAAAGCTGCTGGAAGCCTTTGTGGGCATGCCACAGACAAATGGCTGAACAAGCCCATCCAGCATCCCAAGGAGGGGCTGAGCAGCCACCACAGAGCCCTTCAGACTGGCCCAGGNTGGTATTTANTGCTGGACATGCATCAGCACCACTGGCAGGTCTGCAGGAGCTGCACTGGGAAAAACATGATTGTTCTCCTTGAGAACAAGAACTGCTAATGT
>OAMK01000018.1:616081-628360 GCA_900205225.1 Saxicola maurus maurus
CACAGAAAAATAGAACCACAGAACAACAGGACTACAGAACTACAGAGCCACAGAACCACAGAATTACAGAAAAACAGAATCACAGAACAACAGAATTACAGAACCACAGAACCACAGAATCCATGGAACCACAGAACCATGGAATTACAGGATTACAGAATCACAGAACCACAGAAAAACAGAACCACAGAACAACAAGATTAAAGAACAACAGNATTACAGAATCATAGAACCACAGAACAACAGAACCAGAGAATCACAGAAAAACAGAACCACAGAACAACAAAACCNGAGTCACAGAACCACAGAACCACAAACCACANAACAACAAACCACAGTATTACAGAGTCACAGAACCATGATGCCTCCAAAGCTCCTGTCACCTCTTCCACTCCTAAACAACTGAGAATCAAATTCAGATTTCTTTTAACAAACTGGTTTCAGAAGTAAATATTTATTTCACTGTATTTGCTATACTAACTTCATGATATGCAGTTCATAAAACCAATTCAAAACTTAATTTTGGAGCTGTATGAGTTTGCCACAGGCACTGAGACTAACCAGGAAATCTTATTTCCTCTCCCTTGTGAAATAAGGATCTAAGCACTTGCATTAATATTTTTAAAGTTCCACTGCCTGAATATGAATTTCCCATTTCTCTAAAGCAGCCCCATCGTGGGTGTCAGT
Source organism: Saxicola maurus maurus (assembly GCA_900205225.1). Classification (NCBI taxonomy): domain Eukaryota; kingdom Metazoa; phylum Chordata; class Aves; order Passeriformes; family Muscicapidae; genus Saxicola; species Saxicola maurus. Next base: position 616,769 of record OAMK01000018.1, read on the forward strand.
GCTGAGCAGAGACTGTGGTGAGATTTTACACACCAAGAGCACCCAGATCCCCAGCACATGTGGGTCAATAACTGACTATTACTGGTTTTTTAAAAATACATAAAACCTCTATTTTATCTTAAAACCTGCAGAAAGGTGATGGGAACAGCAAATGAATAAGGAGATGGAACCAAATCAATGTTTTTATGTTTTTTGTGGGTGTTTATCATTATCAGTGTGTCTCACCAGTGCTGAGCCCCTGGCTGGGGCCTCTCTGCCTTGCAGGAGCTGTGGCACCAAATTCCAATAGGAACAGCTCAAACATTGAATAATATGAAATTAATAAATAAAATTAATTGCATAAACCCCAGCTATTACACCAAAGCTGTCTCTGCTTTCTGCTGATGGAACAGCCATGTCAGGATTCAGGGCCAATCTGTATTGGCAAAGAAAAATGATATTTCCTGCTGAGAGTCTGGAACTGAAAATGACTTCAAAGGAAACAATTCTGGAACTTATTAAAACTCAAGAAAAAAAAAATTAAGGATAACTGCAGGAGATGGGAAACAGAACCCCAGATTTCATCTTTCTATAACCACTTAAATACAGAATAAGGACATAAAAGTGACTGGAGAAGATGGGAAGCAGAAGCTTACATTTTATTTCTTCAAGCATATACATAAATTTAAAAAAAAACCAGATTTTTTTAGAAGATGCTTATTTGTAACCCAGAAACTACCTGCTCCTCCTTGTGACAATTTAATCCTCACTTTCAATATTTTGCTAAACTGACTTAGAAATGAAAGCACTTACATAGGAAACACATTATCTAGAGAGAAAAAAACTGTAGTTATGGCTTGAAATGTGAGTGATTACCTGAGATATTCCAACTCCAGCACCATAACTGGCTCTTTTTAGCANAGAAAATGGGAACAGATGAAAATCTGAGAAGTGAGAGGTGAAAAGCCCTTATTCTGAGACCAACACACTTGGGAAGCACTGCTGCTGCTTCTGGAGGGAAGTACACTTGCAGGCACTCCTGAACACACTGACACTTGATAAATACAAGCAATAAACTGTCCTGAGTTCTCTTGAAAACTTCTGGCTTTATGCATTTATGCAGTGCATAAATTAGAATCATTTCCCCTCTGCCAGGCACATGAAAACATCTCCTAGTAGCCACACACAGAATNTTTTTATCTAATGAGCACCCTTAGATGAGTGCTTGGAAAACACTAGAATGGAGAGAATCACTTAAGAGCATTACCTGAGTGAATGCAGCCACTTCCAGCACTCCAGGAAAAGATAAATATTTGTTCCAGAGACTGAAGGCAGTNGCTGCAGCAGGCTGTGGCCTGGGCAGGGACAGGAGCAGCTCCTGCTTTGCTCAGACAGCCCAGGATCAATCCAGGGGATGTCACAGCCCCATTTAAGCCACAGTGGAAGTGAAGCAGGCAGCTTCTGCTTCAGTATTTCTATTTAATTTAGTCTGGTTTGCAATCAGCAAGAGAAATCTTCTACTTGCTCTTTTTCTTATTTTGGCTCTACAGTTTTAAATTTTGATAAGCAAAATCTGTAACAAAACCACCACAAACTCTTGTGCAACCACTATGAAGAAGTGGTGATAAAAATGCAGAAAACAGCCATTATTATTTCCTATCCTTGTACCCAGATTATTTTCCCTTTTCAAATGGTTTACTGATTCCACTGACTTCACAGCAGCTCTACATAAGCAAAGCACACAGAGGGCAGGACCAAGATTATTGCATTAATGAGAGCAGACACTGTACAGACATCAGACANTCACTGTGGTTAAAAAGATGAGAGAGTGACACAGGAAAATTAAATTATTGATCAGACACATGTCTGATAGACTGGTGGGCCTTATAGAAACTAAACCTGGCCTACATCTAGAAGGAGGAAAATTGAATATATACAGTATATATAATCACAGATGCAATTACTTCCCCCTTCCTCAAGCAGAAACATGTTTTACCTCCAGGGCTGCTTGTCCACATCCTGCTGGAGACTCTGGCTAGAGAAGCATCCTTGAAAAAGGCTGCTCTGATCTTTGTGTAAGTCAGGGATGTGACAGACAAAGGGATCAAATCCATTTGTTTAAAGCCCCATTTTCCTTGTTAGTGTAACCTGGAGCAATCCCAGTGACCATTAACTTTATCTGAGCATCTCACTGCAACTTCCAGGCTGAAAGAGCCTTGAAAAAAGATCTGTGTGCTTGAGAGCTTGGCTTTTTGGATGGCCTAACAAAAGACATCACCTCCAGCCACAAACCTGGCCTCACTTATGGAATTACTCTGATTTTCACTCTTCAGGGCTAGAATGCCCTGCCAGAACTGAAGCAGGGCACACCAGCATCCATGGAATTTTCCTTCCTAAAGAATCAGCAGTGCAGGGTGATGCTGTCAGCCAAGCCCTTGCACTGTAACACAGGAAATACATGTGAGAGTCCATTCTACAGAGTCCATTCTACAGAGTCCATTCTAAAGATGAGTCCACCTGCTGTGGGCCCCAGCCAAAGAGGAGAGGCAGAAACCAACTGCAGACAGACATGTGGCTGCCACCCTGCCAGACAATTCCTATTTTTGCATTTCAGAGCCTCCCAGGGCTTAATGAGGAGCCCATCATTTGGATGAGGTAAGAGCAGCAAGGAGGAATTACTGAGTCTGGGATGACTTATTTATTACCAAGCTGACTCCTGAAGCTTCCAGGCATCCTGAAAACAGATGCCTCAGGATACCTGTGCCAGCTGGCAGCTCCTCTCAGCCCTGCTTTTCCACTGACATTNTGTCCCAGCTCCAGCAGCCAAAGCAGAGGCTCCTCTGCTGGCTCAACCAAGCAGCAAACCATGTAAAAACTTCAAAAAAAAAAAAAACCCCAAAAATAAAAGGCATGTAGGGCCCTGGACAGAATGATTGCTGAGGACACTCANGTCTGAGAAGGATGGGTTTGGTTTCTGCTGCTGACACAATCTGTGCAGCAGGAGGCTCCTGCCTTCTGTCAGCTCCCCAAAATGAGAGCTCAAGAGCACAGAGAGGTTACAGCAAGGCTCCTGGAGCTGAGCCAGCTGAGCACTGCTGCAGAGCACCAAGGGAAGAGAACTCACCTTTAAATCACACAAGGTGATTTTTACCTGTGTGCTTTCCCCCCACCAAAGCTACATCCCGGTAAAGTCTGGTTTATGCAAATGGAAATAAAAGTGTTCTGCCAAGGTAAAAAATGTCCACATTACAGAAGGAAGAGAGATGAAGTGGTTCTCCCTGGCATGGCACACTGAGACTGGAGCTCAGTAATGAACCTCCAGGTCTGAGCTGCCAGCAGCACTCTGGGGGCAGAGGGTGTAAATAAAAGTGCAATTCTGCAGAGCCATCCTGGGTGTGAGCACATTATGTGCTGCAGAAACACTCTGCTCTGCCTCTCAATACTGAATTTACAGGCTAATGTTCCCCTCTGCCATTTGCTCAAACTTCCCACTGAACTTGAATTATTTTTACACTTATTTAGTTTAAGCAAAATACTCACTGCACAGCCTGCAAAGGACAGAGAGCTGTGTTCCTACAGGACCTTGGGGAGCAGAGTGTGACACAGGCACTGCTCTGCTACTGACACTCAGCATTCAACAGTCACCCACTGCAATTAATAAAACTGCACTCTTGCTATTTTTCACTAATAGAGGATTTCCAAAAGCAAATTACAGCCATAAATTACATCATTACAGCCTGTGTTATTGTTCTGTGAGGTAACAAATCTTGCAGAAAGACAATCAGCTCTGCTAGAGGAAAAAAAAAATGCAGAGGACAAATCAGATGATTGGGACTTGATTAAAATTAATGTCAGTGGAACTTTTTTTCCATTTGCCTGCTGAAATTCCCTCTCTCACCAGCGTGCTGGTGGTCATGCTGTGGTGCTGGAGCATTGAATATTAGACATGATTTGTTCCTGAGAGGGAACCCACCTTGGCAGCCCAGTTTTTGTGTGGATTCCCAGAGAAGGGCTGGGCTGGTCATTCACTCAGCACATGGCATCACACACACAGCTGGGCATCAAGGCTGTTTTAAAGTGNTTTTTTTGGGTGGTCCAAGCTTTGGTGAGGTTCTGGTACCCNTCTGGTTCTGGGATTAGGGATAAATCCCATCCCATCCCCAGTGCTGTCCTTCAGCAGCTGCTGCAGAGGAGGGGACAGAGCCAAAAGNACAGAGGCAGCTTTGTCCTCTGCCCTGGGCTAACCCTGCCCTGCTTCTGTGCTTTATCTCCCCCAAGCACAACTCAGAGTTTGAAGTACAGATTCCTAATGAATTCCATGACAAACATNCTCAGTGATGAGCATCTGTCTGGATAATGAACTGTAAACTGAGAGCAGGGTAAGGCAAACATGCATTCCAGAGCAAATTGAAGGTGAAAAGTTCCTGGGTTTTTAAGGTTTGGGGGCAGTTCATTAAAACACTGAGTCTTACAGAACTCATGGTGATTTTTTTAACCCCCTGCTCCCTCATTATATCCCATTAGAGTAAAGCATTTTCTTGTGTCTCCAGTGTTTCACTGTCCAAGCTGTAACACCTCAGCACCTCATTAATTAGAGCTCAGCCTAAACATTCACAGTTCTGCTAAGCAAATATTCCACCTGCCTGTGAAGAGTATCCCCCAGAAATACTGCAACTCTCTCCACAGATCACAATCATCATTAGGAACTGCCAATTAAGAGAGATCCCTCCTGTTNTTCTGCAGGGGTCACAGCTATCCCACCTCATTCCAACTGCAAACACAGCTGTCCTGCTCTGAAGGTGGGGACCATTCCCCTCCAGGGAAACCACCAGTGTTTGTTGCCTGCAGCCCCTCTGGACAGGGGATGTGTATTTATCAGTAATTCCAGCAATCACTTGGTAGCTGAAGACAATGAGAAGGTTTAGGGAGAACTGCACTAATAACAGAGAAGGCAGGATCCAGCAATGGAGATGCTGGTGCAATTCCCTTCCCCAAAGGCATGAAAGCTCCTCCAGCTGCCTCCTCTCCTCTCCTGCCTGCAGAGTGGCCACAGGAGAGCCCTGCCCAAAGCCTGAGCTGCCAACACACNCTGCAGCCCTACAAACCTGCACTCCTCTGCCTTTAAATTCAGTTTTCTGTCAGCTGCAAACTTCTGCACAGCNCTGAAGTTGTTCTGCCCCTCCTGGGCACTGCCCCTCTGCCCTCCTCCATCTGCTCTGGCTGCAGGGAGGGCTGGCCCCAGTCCTGAGAGCTTCAGCAGCAAAAATCCAGCCCTGGAGTGTCCTCCTCATGTGGGACCTCAGCTCTGGCTCTGCTCCCCCTGTGGCAGCTGTGGAACTGCCTTTGTGCTCATGTTAAACAACCCGAATTTTAATCAGCTGTCACTTCCAATATTCACTGCTGTTTAAGCTGTCTTCTTCTGATGGAGCAGTATCACAAAGCTGAACCAAGACTTAAAACAGTCCCCAAAACACATCACAAGAACAACACAACCTCCAGATTTCACACATTACAGTGCAGTGCCATGAGCTGAGACAGGTGGATCCTGTGTCCCTGTGCTGTCCCTCCTGTCCTTTCAGGGAGCTCAGCTCCACTGAACCCTGACCCAGCACCCTGACTTTGATCAGCCTGGCTCACAGAATTCTCCAGAGGTTTCTGACACTCNTCTTCCAGGACATTTTGGTATCAGCACACCAAGCAGCCAATAATTTACTTGTTACCTGCCTTACTGCACATTCTTCTGTTCTGCAGCTTTTTGTTTGCTTAGCAGGATTTGTCTCCTGTTGAGACTAAGAAGCATCTGTTAATCCTCATATTAATGTTTCTCAGAGAGCTTTAAAAATCTGAATTTAGCTGGCCCCACCTCTCCTCAGCATCTCAAAAATCCCAAAGTAATCCATCCCATAGCACTGTCAGATAGGGGATGCTGCAAGAGGAAATAATACAGACTCATAGAAAATGACATACAGCTTGATCCAATGGAAATGTGAATCCCAGCCAGCTGGGATATCCTTATTGACCTGTTCTCATTTCCTGCAAAAGGCAGGACTGGATGGGACTGTAGTAAAGAAAAGGAAAACAGAAGCTGGAGGCAAAAGTGCAAGGGTTGTAGAAGTGATGTCTGGGACTTAAAACACAGTGTTAAATTGAGTCATTTTGGATTCTTCATGCTGTCTGCATCTTCTGACCAATTTGAGATCAATGAACAACAGTTCTGCTTTTGTTTCCTGATGGCAGGCAGCAAAAAAAGCCAATTCCTCCAGATAAGATCAATCAATTAGCACTGCTAGTCCCACAGAGACACACTGTGTGACACAGGTGATGCACAGGCAGGGACAGAGGTCTGAGCTCAGCTGACACAATCAGAGCAGTGGCACCATCAGTGCAATTACAGCCCCAGAAATGAAGGAATCTCCTCACTCAGAGCCCTGCAGNGCTGGAGTGGAAGCACAGCAGGGATCTCAGTGTCCCCCCTCACACCAGGAGATTGTGACTCTGCTTTTTCTCTCCTCTAAAAACTCCTGACTTCATGGTACTGCTCAGGCTGCAGAGATGATTTAANCTGTCCCAGTTAGGACTATGAATAGAATAACTCAATTTTGCATAAAATAAATTTCCTAAACTCGCAGTATTTATTCCATGCAATTCATAACTGAATTATCTGAGACAATTCCTGTCAGCTGAAANCTCTGACACGAGGATGATCTGTTTGTTCATTTGTTTGTTTGTGATAAGCAAATCAGGAAATGGGTTTTTCCTTCTGGAAAGCTCCTCAGTGCCTGTTGCTTCCACTTCAGGACTGGAAGATGAAGCAGAGGGAGAATTCTGCACTTGTGTGCCCTTGAACTAGATAGAGCTTTATGGTGTGAACTCACAGACTGTGCAGGGATGAGAACTCTATTTATTCAGGTCCATATTTTAAAATGGTATTGCAGGGACTTCATTACANTGAAATACCTAAAAAATCCTTACCTTAGGGAACAGCAGACATAAATGTGNATATAAAACAACAGTGCCTTGGGAGCTGAGTTTTTGATCACCTCTGTTTTAATGGAAAGCCAGTTAACAATCAGACATCAAACTGCCAAAAAGTGATTTTGGCTGAGTCACAGCTCTGCAGCAGGTCCATCCCCTGCTTCTGCAGCAGGAGCATCAACACACTGAGCTCAGGATGCAAAGAAACACTCAGGCACATCCTAATGAATCCTAATCCTCAGAGCTCAGCTTTGAGCAAAAAGCACAGGAGGAATTGTCTGATGAGCAGCTGAGAGTCCCAGCTACACACTGCACACAAACTGGAAATCTGGGTTAAACAGCTCACAGGATGCTGCTCCACAGGGGAAAAACTCAGTTTGCAGCAGTGGGTGCATCAGTTCCCATCAGTGCAAGAATCAGCTCCCATCAGCAGGAAGGCAGGACATGCACAGACAGGTGATTTTTGTAATCACATCCTTTATGAGACCCACTGGTACAGCAGAGGAGGACAGACAAACTCCTGGGCACGTGAAACAGCAGCAGGAAACNTTCAGAAATACCTGAGCCTGCTCCAAGTTTGCTCTGCTTGTGAGCAAAGTGAACCACAGAGTGAAACCTGAGAGACCCACTGAAAATCAGAGTTATTTAAAGAGGAAATTAAAGAGTTGCATGGCTTTTCATGGTGACAAGTGGCCTTTGAAGTAAATTTGGGGCAGAACTCTCAGAATAGACTCCTGACATTGAGTTTATGCTTCAGCATTTTAATACCTGGATTTCATGCAAGTCACAACTTCAGAGGGAGTGCATCCTGCTGGTGAAGGACTGCAGCTCCTGTTCCACACAGATGCTCTNGCATGGAAATTAAATCAGGGATTCCCCATCTCTCCCCATGAAGGAGATTTCCTTTAACATCAGCATTGAGCAATTCACTCATACACAGCTTCTGCACCTTGTGCTATCCCAAAGCAAAATCTGGTAGGGTTAAAAACATGCATTACCCACTTAAAGCATGAAAAGAAATCTCTGGCTGAGCTTCCCAAAACGTGGCCTTGTGTTGAACACAGAGCTCTGCACACACCACAGATGGAATTTGGGGTGTTTTAACAGAGCCAAGAGGCAGAATCTGCACACTGGGCTACATCTGCTCATGACAGGATGGAAATCACAGAAAAATTTGTGCAAAGTAAGTGAAGCAACCTTGCACACCTTCATAAGCTACTTCTGAGGTTACCTGTGATTAATTGAGGAGCTTTTCAAAAGCAGCTTAGCAAATCATTAATTAAGGTCCTACAAAAGCACTTTCCTAATTGACCCTGCAACAAGTAACATGAAATTTAAAAAAGCCAGAATGGGGCATAATTCAGCCCCAGACAGTAGGATATATTTTCTTATATATCTTATATATATTTCTTAAGGCATGCCTTAAGAAATTACTTTATTTTCTTATTTAACTCTCCTACTTGATGAATCTCACAAGCCCCACNTTCTGTAGCTGTGATTTAAGTGAGTCCAGGGATCTGAGGGAGGGAGGGAGTGTTTGCCTGAAAGAACATCTCTTTTTTCCCATCTCTATCCAAAGNTCTAATAAATGACATTGACTCCTTACAAATCTTGCCTCAGTAATTCCTGCTGTTCAGTGATGGAAATACAACAATGTAAATTTAATCACTTTGGGTGAGACACAGATCTCCACACAGCCTGCATGGAAGGGGCATTGAGTGGATGGTTTCACCAAGTGAATTTGGAAAGGAGAGGATTTGTCTCAATCTAAATCTNGAATCTAGTTTGGTGCACTTAGCTTATATTCTGTTATGTCAGAGTTAAAACTGTATTTTTCAAACTTTTCTGTCTCACTTTTCCTCTCCAACTCCCTTGAAGGGTGACACATCCTCCAAAATTACTCAGACTGAATAACTTCTGAGCTTGGGGTAAAAAATAAAATTTCCCTCAAATTTACATGTCAATTTTTTTTTTGGCAAAAAATGATTCCAGTTGCTGTCAGTCCAGCAGTCTGGGTGTCTCCTGCTCCTGTTATTTCCCTGTAGCACATCACTGTGCTGCTGTTCCTTGCTGTACACACTGTTTANGCACATGGAATATGGATTTGCTAAAACCCTTTTGGTTTTTTTTTTTGNCTGAGGAATTTCCATTGATTTCTCAGCAGCTTTACCCAACACTTGCTCCACTGATCCAAGCCCTACAAGGCCCTTTCAAACTTTCAGGTTCAGTTCTTGCTGACAATGTCAATTCTTTAATCTCTCTCAAAATGCCATAGCAACAGTTGCACTAATCTTCTGAAGACCACTTGGTTTTCATCTCACTACTCATTCTGCAATGTAATCAGGCACAGGGCAATAAAAGATACATGATCCTTCTTGCTTCATAAGTTTGGAATGGCTCACAGGAGACCAGCTCTAGTCCATGGGTCAGAGGCAGCTGCATGTTCCACCCAAAGCAGGGAAAGTTTGCTGAAGGACTTTGCTCAGAGCAGAGACCTGAGCAGCCCCTGCATCCTGCAGTGACTTTGGGCAGCTCCTTCTTCTGCTCACTTTTCAAAATGTGCANTGACAGCTTTGACTTTGGTGTTCCAGTTTTACCCTGGAACACTCCACACCTAAATCAACACAATCTGCTTTCCCCTGCAGGGGATTATAAACCCCACTTGCTGCTGAACACTGAGATCTGATTTCTGTACACAGCTGTGCTGCTGCTCCTCTGGCAGGGCAGATAAAGACTGATCTGACTTCCCAGCAGAGACAGTCCTGCCCTCCCTGCTTTCAGTGGGGCTCCTGTTTGTGAGCAGGAGAGCTGCCAGGTAATCAGCTCAGCTGGAGATTAATGCCTGCAGGAAGGNAGCACCCTGGCTGGCTAGGCAGTGTCTGCTAACAGAAAAGTGAAAATTCCCTTTATCTACCAATATCCTGCTAGTAAAGCCAATTGTGCTNTGCTGCTCTACCCAGCTGCATTCTGTTAACACAGAGTATTTTGGCTCTGGCTAAGTGTTATCAGAGGGTACAGCAATGAGATAAACACAAGAAAGCTTTGGGAGGAGAAAGGTTTAATGATTTCATTGTTTGAAGCCTCTGTTTGAACCCACAGGGCCCACTGGCAATCTGCTGGGAATAAAGGATCTCACCTTACATGATTTATACAACACTAAACTCACCCATTCAGACCTCCAGCTCTTACAGGAANCCTTGCAGGCAGATGAATTTTAATGCAGAACAGAGCCAAGTCTGCAAGAACCCTGCATGCAAGTGCAAAGGCATTGCACCCTGACAGGAGGTGTTGGAATCTCTATTCCCTCAGGTGTGGGATTCAGAGAAGAAGATGATGAATTCCTTCATGAAAAGAGCAAGAAGACACCAAGTCTGCCAGCAGACACATGTCTGCTGTTTGGCAGGGGAANGCATCAATCTCAAAATCAAATCTGACCACAGCAATTCCTCTTCAGGCACGTTCTCCAGTCCTTGGAGGACAGATGCTCCAGTAAATATTGCCTGCTCAAGCTGACAGGTAATGAGGACAATTATTTCCCCCTCAGATCTGGAATGCAGTGCAGCCTTTCTGCTGACTTAACAGACTGTGGATCAGGAAATTGCTGGGCATGACCTCATTTGATATGAGCAGCAGTTTCACTCTTCAAAGGGGAGAATATATGGAAGACTGGGACTTCCAGGAAATAATACCCATCTAATTATCTGCTGAACACTGTTCAAAGGAAAGACTGCCAGAATTTTGCCACCAAGATGATGCACTGCAGGGGCAAAAGTCACAAGAAGCATAGAGTTATGTCTAAATTTCTTCCAAATCCTGACCAACAGAAAATAAAATGCCTGCCTAACAACAGCACACCTAAAATGCTGGAGAATCCAGTGAAAATCCTTCTTTTCCTAAAACACTGAGCAGAGAGAGTAGATTTTAACCAAATCATTTATCCACATGAAAGTTTGCACTTTATGATTCTTAAAATATATTATTGAGGCTATTACTGTTTTCTATTTCTGATTGAAACCAAAAGTTCTTACANTATGAGCTCATCAAGCAGAATAATCACTATCAGCCTCAGCCTAGCAAGGACCAAGGAAATGAGGCCCTCTGGAGCTGCTCTGCAGCTTGGAAGCTCGAGGCAATCAGAAACAGGAAGGAAAATCTACTGGGCTTTGTGGGAAAAGCCAAGAAATTCANGGTTTAAACCTGAGGGAGATGCTTGAAGAGGCAGCATCCCCATACTCTGAGCATCCATTCCCTCTGAGCATCCCTCATCTCTGAGCATCCCTTCCATCTCAGCATCCCTTCCATCTGAGCATCCCTTCCATCTCAGCATCCCTTCTATCTGAGCATCCCTCATCTCTGAGCATTCCTTCCTTCCCTGCATCCCTTCCATCTGAGCATCCCTTCCATCTCAGCATCCCTTCCATCTGAGCATCCCTTCTATCTGAGCATCCCTCATCTCTGAGCATCCCTCATCTCTGAGCATCCCTTCCTTCCCTGCATCCCTTCCTTCCCTGCATCCCTTCCATCTCAGCATCCCTTCCATCTGAGCATCCCTTCTATCTGAGCATCCCTCATCTCTGAGCATTCCTTCCTTCCCTGCATCCCTTCCATCTCAGCATCCCTTCTATCTGAGCATCCCTC
>OAMK01000018.1:650398-664101 GCA_900205225.1 Saxicola maurus maurus
TGCTCCAGAGCAGCTCCCTGCCCTTCACCCCCACACTCACTCATGCTCATCCTCTCTCCCCAGGGTGTCTCCACCAGGATTTTGGCTCCAGTCTCTGCTAAGAAAACCAGCAGCACTGACCCTCTGAGCAGTGGGAACAAAAAGGGGCATCCAAGGGTCACAAGTGTGTTCTGTGGGTGTGAAATGAGGGAGTTCTGCTGCTGGGAACTGGGAGGTGTCCCCAAGGCAGCACACACCAGGACCTGGGGGCTACAGTCAGNTAAAAGCTCCTGAATTTCAGGGCAAGAACCTCGGCACTCCAGTGCCTTGGAAAATTCCATCTCTCCCTGCTTAGGGTAAAAAACCAGCAGCAAGTCTGAAACTAAAGGGTTTCCAGACTTCCCCAAACCTGATTTCAGTGATATCTGGAACAGGTCTAATAAAATGCTAAAGAGAGTAGGAGCTGATAAAAATTAGTGACTAATTCCATGTGTAGATGCTTAAATAGCAGCATTTCCAAATCTTGGAGCGTACATACTGTAAATCTTTCATGTAAAGGATTTGCAGAGAAAGGAATCCTCAAACCCTCTTTAACATCTTCAGTGGAACAAAAGATCTTTCTGTACACTCTCTGACATTACTCAGGAAACAGCAAATTATCTGATTCAATTGGCTCATGAGTAAAAGAGCACGCAGCAATTAACTCCTTAGAAACCAAATCCCCCTTTCAGAGGATTTATTATTTAAAAATTTAAATACATAATAAGAAATGCAAGAATTTAGAACTAAGCACAGTCAAGTATAAGAAAATGTAAGAAAAAATATAAGATGGAAAAGAAAAATAGTTTTAAATGTAAGAAAAAATTTTCATGCAGGGCTGAGCTACTCAGCAGTGATTAACATTACAAAGGGATGAAGTCTCCAACAATCTAAGTAATCTGGACAGATAAGTTACCCACCACAGTCCACAAAAGATGTGGCTTCAAAGCAGGCAGGATTAATGGTCTTGCTTCCTGGCAAAATGAAGTCATGCTTGTGTATTTGTGAATAATTTTCCAGAAGGCAGGAACAGCTATAATAGAGCCTGATAAATACTTCAGTCAGCTGCTCCACACAGGCTGGGTTTATCTTGAGTGTCTCTGAAACTAAGGCTCTGCTGTGTCTCACATGCACACTGGGACTGAAAACTGGAAACTCACAGGAAAGATGGCAAATAAAAATGAATAGAAATGATTTACTGATCTTTGGTGGTTAAAGCTTCTCAACTCTGCCCAGACTCTGGGGCCTGGAACTCTCTGGCTCATGCACATCCATGGTGTGCCCTTGCTCCAGTGTGTGACCCAAATTAAAGATAAGTATTCCCACAAACACAGAAAAGTTAAAGCTGATGGACATTCCTCCCTACACTTGACTGAACTCTGAACCAGGCTCCAAATTCAAAACCTGGTTGTTTCTTTCTGTGCNCATGGCTGGCTCTTAACTCCTGCTGCCAATTACAGACACAGCTCTTCAAAATCAGCTGCTGAGGTCACAGCAGAGCCAGGGAAATCAGGAATCCCCTGGGAGCAGATGGTGGTGCAGAGTTCATGCTTTTCCAACATTTAAAAAGTCAGAGCTGATTTATGCACAACATGTAACAGCCACTTGCCCTCCAGTGTCCTGGGTCTGCTCTGAATGCACTCTGCTCTGGGACTCTGGCTATCTTGTGGGGCTTTCTTCTTCAATGAACCCACACAATGAANTAATGTGTGATCCACAGTGAACCACAACAAATCTCCACTGATTTGCATCACTGAGGGACGTGGCAATTATATCATGTTGGGTGACTTTGTGTTTCATCTCAGCTCAGCAACTCCACCAGCCCCAGAAAGGCTGAGGAGAACAGGAGAGGCTGCCTGTCAAAATAATTAACACAGCTTTGATTCACAGGACATGGCAACAATCCCCTCCTGGGTGGTTCTGGGAGGAATGCTAGCAAAAGCTGAGCCAATTCTGAGTGAACAAGTCCCCTGCACTTAGGACATTTCCAGGTTAACTTTTCCAGGAGTTCTGTTGGGAATTTAGCCTGCATTTAGACAATGTTTATCTGTGATGTACAGNAGTTTTACAGCTGGTGAGGAAATCTCAGCAGGCACCACCAAACTGTGGAACTGCACACATGCAGCCAGCCAAACATCCACAGCAGTGAACAGCTCCAGATTTAAATACTCCTTACCAGTCTCACTGAATCTCTGGGCATTTCTCAAGATAAAAATTGACAAATAGCATCTCCAAGTGGAGAGCCTCACCAAGCTCCTGCACTTTCTCAGACATGACAAAAAACGCCACAGGAAATGATCATCACATGCAATTAAAGCCTCCAAAGCCAAGTGAACAATTGCTAAACTAACCAGACAATTCTGCTCCTTTGGGGATTGTCAGTGGTACTTGCTGAGCTCTGATTTGGCTGAGACCTTGTTCTAGTGGAGTGCAGCATGCAGATCATACACAGCACAAATTTCTTTTGCTCAGTACATTCCAGTGGATGAATTCCATGCCACACAGACACTGAAGTGCTCTGGCTAAGAGAGCAGATGTAAACATTGACTTTCTCATCAGCTGGCCCATCAGTAATGCTCTGCTTGACAGGACACCCTGCTTTCCAAACCATCTGATGGCATTGCTAAACATGCCAGTCTCATTAAAAATGGTTGAAACAGGGATGAATCCAGTGTCTGAGGTCACTTGAGTACTCTGGCAGAGTCATTATTGAATTTCTACCAGTGTGATTACAAAGAGTGCGTGCCCAGTCCATTAATCTGCAGCATGGAAACCAGAAATCAATGGGGGGCTACTTCAAACTCTTTTTGCAATAATTACCATCATGTATGAGGGTGTACACTGGGAGGGGACTGTGGAAGCTGCTGTCACAGCCCTGGATGGAAAAGAGATCACCTGGTTTTCTGAGCTGGAGAAACGAGAGAAGAGTCAAAATTTATTCTAAACTTGGGCAGAAATTCAGTCTGTAAAGGAAATTTTGCCATTTGCTTCACTGCAGCCAAGGTTNCTTCCCTGGAAACTCAACTGAGACTGAACTTGCTGGCAAGCCATCAGGAATTCAGCACTGATCCATCCAAAAGCCTCTCCACAACAAACATCTCAGTTTTCTTTAATAAACTCCCTTCTCCATGGAATTACTGGCATGTTGGCAATTGAGTAACAGTAAAGTTGTAGTTTTTTGTGAATGAGCATGGGACAAACCTCTCTCCATTGATTCAGTGGATGGGACTGATTCAAACTAGTCCTTGACATTCCTCATCCTGAGCCTTCAAAGCAATAGGGACTCATCACAGATTTTTCCAAGAAAAAGGATTGAATTGCCTTGCTNAAGGAAAAAGTGCATTAAAGAAAAAAATTAGCAACTTTTGTATAATACTGCTGCTCCCATTTCATGTTCATTCCTTATCTTGAAAGCACAACAAAAGGATGTGCTTACAGATCTCTATAACATCTACTCAAAGAAACAGGAGTCCAGGACTTACTTAGCCAGGATTTGACCTTTTTTTGTGGAATTCAGACATTTAGCACCTTTCAAAAGAGCAGCCAGGCTCTATCTTGTAAAGCTTTCAGGAAATGCAGGAAATCCTCCAACACTTCCCATGTCCCCTCCAAGCCCCCAGCTCATGAGCAAAGCTGAGCTCAGAGCAGGTGATTTGTACAAAACCTTGACACAGTGCAAGACAAATCCAACACTGATTTACACTTCAGGGACTGGGGCTGCACAGCTCTGAAAAGAAAAGGCTGCCTTTTAAAATGTCAGTATTTGCTGATGTTCACCAGGAAGTGACAGTGAATAAAACCCAAGATCTTCTGTCATTCCCAGAATGTGGCATCCCAGAGGTCTCCCTGCAGCCTGAGCTGCAGATAAATTATCATTTGGAAATGATGACTTAGAGAAGGCAGCACAGTAACTCCTCTTTCAGGTGTGAGTTGTGGGAGAACTGCCATGACCTCTGATACAAGACAATTCTTNAACCTACAGGAGTTGCTTTTTCTGCCACAGGCAAAGGTTTTTTACCTCCTAAGCTTGTCCAAGGCCATGTATTACTGTGTAAAACATGCAGGGGGAGCTGAGTGGAATCCATCCTCAGAGAAGGGCAGAAGTCATGGCTTGTGCTGGGTTTTGCTCTGTCCAGCTGCAGTTCCAGGAGCTGCTGTGTTTGCTACCAGAGCTCACAGGCTGGGAGTGTCTGCAGAGCAATGCTGCTGCTGGGGACTGCTCAAACCTATGAAACAAATTCTGTTCTCTCTCTGCAAAGGATCCACAGGCAGCACTGGGGATGCAGGGACAGCCCACACCCCAAAACCCTCCCAGGCTGGTTTTCCAACCATCCTTGCTTGATTTACAAAGACTCAGCATTTATGTAATAATTTTTCACCTGTCTCATAGAGCAGTCTCTCTCATTAGGTAACAATAGAAATAGTGATTTTATCTGTACTTTAAGTAGGCAGTAACACATCAAACCAAAGTAACTTTGATTGGAAGAGTAAATCTCAGTAAGGCAGTGCAGAAACAAATGGTTCAGCTGTCTAATATATTATATTTTGTGTAAGGAATGGAAAGGTTTCAGATAAATGCTGGTACTTCAGCACTGTTAGCTGGTCAGCTATGACTGATCAGACAGAGACATGAGACGGAAAAAATATTTAAAATAATCTAATTATCTTTTATGATATTGTAGCCAGCTTTCTAGAGGTCTCTCCTCACCAGTTTTAAGTGTCTCAAGCTCAGAGGAGTTTTGTTATTACAGAATCCCTCAAGCAGCAATGGCACAGAGGGCTCACATGTGTAAATAACATATTTCAATTTGCTTCACCGAATACTAACAAAGTTCTTATTCACTTTATTCTTGAAAGGTTTGGCTTTTGGCACTTTTTCCTAAATTTTCTCCATTCTTTATTGCCTGACTGATTTATTTCCTCTGCTGTGAGAGTTCCAGAGGAAAGCAGGGTTGCTTGGCAGCGTGAGGGGGTATTGCTGAACTCAGCTGTTTGTGGCTCTCAGCAGATGTTTCTGCTTCAAAGGCAGGGCAAGAAAAAAAATACACACACACAAATTCCTCCTCCCAAATCCTGCATCTTCTGTCTCTTATCTTCCACTGCCTCCAAATCACAAGGAAGGCTCTGTCACAATAGCTGCTAAAGCACCCAAACGGTGTCACACAAAGAGAGGAGCTGACCTTGCCCCCAAGCAGATTTAAAGTGCAAGGAGGAAATGAGCAGCAGGTCAGCCCATGAATGAAGATCCTGGAGGGAACTCTGCTGTGAATCCCAGGCTGTGAGAGCTGCAGGCACTGGGATTGCTGAGTGCAGGGCAGGAGGCAGCACTGGGGCAGAGCGTGGGGCAGATGCTCCTCCTGCACATCCCAGGAGTGCTGCAGAACACTCCCCCAGCCTCAGTGAGAGCTGCAAAGCTGCCTGGGTGTTTGCAGGCTGTTCTTGAGAAGTGATTACCTTGTCAGAGTGTCAGAAAATGCTCTGACCCTGACATCAGGAGTTCCAGTTATTATTGCACCTGCCTGTCAGGATGGAAAGCTCTTGTCCCATTATTCCATGATTGCACATCCACTCGTGTGGGCTCTGCCCTATTTACATCAGAATGAAATAAAACAACACATCCAACCTGCCTGGAGAGCACCAGCAGCAAGGCACTGACTGAGCCTCCAGCATCTGGGTTTGATAAGCATGCAAAAAGCTTTTCCAAACTACACAAACCAATTTGATGCTTTCATTTGGGCAAGAATTATGTGAAGAATGCCCCTTCTCTTGGAGCTTCAGCCCTTCTGCTTCCCAACAGACCCAGGAAGTCCAAAGCAGATTCAAAAGAACAATTACTGCAACTGAAAGTTCTGTAGAGATCATGGACAGATCTCTTTAATGCATTTTCTTATCTCATCTCTACTAATTAATTCCTTCTCTTTGATAAAAAACTCATGGGCACACCCCAATCCTCGGCTAATACTGTTTTAAGTTATGTGTGAAGATCATTGTAGTATTTTTTGAATGGTCAGGACTAAGTCTAACAGTGGTTCTGTTGAAATCCAACAAGAAAACTCCTTTTAACAGCACCTAAGGCCTTCAAAAACCTCAGTGAGATTATCACCCCCTGCTTTGAATGTCCACCAGAAGAGCTCTCCTTTTGTTCATGTATCTATATATAATGACTGCTCACATGTGAATTTCCTGTAAATGAAAGGAAATTGTTTCTGTTTCAGGGTTTAATGGTGTAAGACATCTTTGCTGGTGTCTTCCTCCCAAAGTGTCCCACAGTTTGTACAGCTCAGTCCCTGCAGACACAGATGTGACTTCCTGCACAAATTTCAAGCACCACCAGCAGTGGCATGTGCCATCTCTGCTCCTGCCAAAATAAAGAACTGGCATGAAAAGCTCCTGCCCCACAAGCACTGAACCTCAGTGAGGATGGTGCTCCCTGCCTGGGCTGGGAGGTTTTGGGGTCACAGCACCACTGCCACTGTGCTGAGCCCTGCAAAGCACTCTGACCCAGAACTGCCAGGGCAGCATCACCCAGATTCTGAAATAATGAATGTCATCCTCCCTGCTGATGGTGTGTGACTGCTGCTGNCTGCTCACAGCCTGGCACAGGCTGGCAGAGCTCTGCTCCAGGCACACACACTGCACATGGCTCACACTCTCTATGTTGTACATACACACTTTACTTTTGTTTTCCAACCACGAGGGGATGTGTTTCACTGACAGCATATGGTGCTAGCAGACAGAGCAGGATCTGCACAGAGCTGCAGTGGCTTTGCTGCTTTCCTGCACGTGCTGATGACAGCAAACACAGCCTGGGAGCAGCAGCACTGCCTCCTCCTGCTCACAGCCACAGCCAGGCAGACAAACCCCCAGTGCACACAGGACACACCAGACAGCACTGCAGCCCAGCCCAAAGCACCAGCACACACTGGGGAGAGGGAGGGAGTCACTGTGGCACGGCCTCAAACAGCAGCACAACATCTGGAAGCATCTGCCCCTCGATCAGACAGATGCTGCAGAGCCCCCAGCCCACTGCCCTCTCCAAAGGCTCAAGGCCAAGAGGATCAAGTTCTCCATGATGCTGCTTTTCCCAAATCACNCAGTTTCTGTGCCCTGCTGACAGAATCTGCAGTGCTGGGGACCCCAGACCCCACAGACAAAGTGCCACATCCAGGGCAGCAATGCCAGCCTGAGAGCAGCTTGTTCCAGGACACCCCAGGCCTGCAGCAGCAGGAGGAGCGGGGCTGAGATCAGATCAGTCCTGAGCTCCTGACACTCAGTTTGGGATGCTCTGCTGCTTTGGCACAGAGGCCAGCCTGAGAAATTCCCTGCACCCTCCCACCCTTCACCTGCCTTTCTCATCCCACAGCTGACAGCAGGTGAGGTCTGCAAGCTGCAGTTTGCTATATTCAACAAAAAACCAACACAAATACCCCCTGCTCTGCCTTGGAACAGCTCTGTTCCCTGTGTGGCAATCCAGGATAAACCACACAAAAAGCAGGAGCCCTTCCACCAGGGCTGTTCTCAGCTGAGNGTGGCAGCTCAGAAATCAACCACACGAGCCTTAATCAGGCTGGAACCAAACAGAGGCAACACTGAGAGATGGAGCTGGTGCCAGCTGTAACCAAAAATATCCTTTTGTCTACCCCAAGCACACACATCAAACCTCCAGAGGCAGAAACAACAAAGGAAAACAAGCAACCAAGCAGCTTGTTTGCACTAATCAACACTGTTGTTATCCTCATCAATAGCTGCTTGAATCTCAGCAGAAATTGCATTATGAGGAACACAAACATTGCTGATTTCAAGCTGGTTGCAGTTCCTTGCCATAGTTGCAAAGCCTCTTTGGAATAATTTTAAACTAAGCTCTGGTTCCTGGCTTTAGCACCACAAAGTATTTCTTAAAAAAGTAAAGTATGACCCACTTAAATTCTGAAAAGGTAATGGTAAACAATTACTGATGTGNTGTATCTAAAACATCTCCTGTGTTCTATTATTTATATAATGTGAAAGATGTATTAGCTGCTGCTGCATTCAGACTCAAACTGCTTCTCTCCAAGTGCTTACAGTGTAATTATATCCACACACTAATGACAGAGAAATGTGCAAGAAAGGAAAGAAAAATGAGTATTTTTATTGAGTCTGGGCACTTGTCTCTTGGGGTATGAAGGGGAAAGAGTGCAGGGAGACTCCTGAGCAAACACAGTGGGAAACTCCTTGTGCTACATGAATTAACCAGGAGGTTTCTGAGCTGGCTGAGTTTGCTGCAGGGAGGATGAGCCAGTGCTGGGGCTGGAGCTCCAGAACTGCTCCTCACTCCCCCTGAGCTCAGCACAGAACTGCACATCCCCTCTGACCTGCTCTGCTGAACCAGCCTGCAGGAGCTGCTGGGAATTCCCATCAGGGACTCACAGTCCTCCACCAAATGAACTCCACTCAGTGGAGTGTTTGTNCTCTCAAGTGCCACCAGACCCTCAGCACTGCCCTGTCTGCTCTCCCCACCCAGCTCCTCCCTGCACAGACATTTCACTCAAACCAGGCTGATCATGCTTTCAGAAGAAGGCAACTATTTACATGCACAAATGAGGGAGGCATTAATTAAAACATTGAGTTTTATTTGCATAATTAGTGCCAAAAATATTTTTATGGGTTAATTAGACTTCATGCAAATTGGATGGAGGGNATTTAATTTGGGGTTTGATAACCTGACTATTATAGTTCTGCTGTTGCAAATCTGCTCAGAGCTGCATGCTGCTCTAAAGCTACATCCTCCCTTTCAAACTGGTTTAGTTTTTACTCCTGGCAGCCTCAAATGATGCATTTCTCCTTTCCCTTTACCACTCCTGAGGTGGGTTAACCCTGGTTGGATGCCTGGTGACCACCAAAGCAGCTCCATCTCTCCCCTCCTCAGGACAGGGAGGAAAAACAGGATGGAAGACTGAGAGTGGAGATAAGGACAGGGAGAGATCCCTCACCAATGCACTGACTCAGACAATCAGCTCATCAGGAGNTGCTCAGGCAAGAGGAATTTCTACACTTTGCACATGTCCAGCACTGGGGCACAGAACACAGAAGTTAAAATCTGCTCTGAAGGTGCAGCACAAAGCAATCACAGCACCCACCAAGGATTTCATGATGCTCTTCCATGAGCCCAGGTGTGTGGCTATCAACAATCACAGAGCTGGGGAAGGGTTTGGGAAACTCTCTGCAGGGACTAATGTACAGCAGCACTGTGAGAATTCATTTCCATACCTGGGAAAAGCAAAGTCATTTCCACTGGAAATGCACAACTTTACTGTGTGCCATGGAAGACAATCCTAATTATGGAGAAAGTTCTGCTTTAGTGCTGTGAACAGCCAGACCAGTTCCTAAAAACACAGCAAGCAGGGAGGCAGGCACTGGCAGCCCAGTTCAGCCCAGTGCTCCCCACAGGGTTTGCCTNACAGGAACCTCCAGCTCTGGCAGAATCAATGTTTGCCAAAGGGGATTCTTCTGTATTCCACACTGGGAGCTTTGAATTACCCAGTTCAGTGGCTGCTCTGGAAGAACTCACTGCTTGCTCAATGAACCAGCCACAGAGGCTGAGATACATTCAGAGAAACAAGGTCAAAACTATCAAGCCAAAAAAATTAAAGGCTCAGTTAAAACCCTTTGAAATTAGGAATATCCATATTGCTGCCAAAATGACACCACCCCCAGCCCAATGTAGGTCTGTTCTGTGAATTATTTTGGTTTGAACTGAGGGTTTTATTGCCCATGACAGATCAGCAGATGGTAGCACAGCTAAGGTGAGTGCCTCCAGATTTCCAGGCTGCAGCTTGGACAGCTGGGAGCAGTGCTAATATCAGCCTTAAGTCTTCCAATGAATGGTGCCATGGCCAGAACTGAGTTTAATGTGCTGAGAAGATGAGTTTCATACCTGTTCCTTGAAGCTGGGGCTATCCTCTGGCAGAGAACTGTGGTGGTGGAGTGCTTCCCACCATTGCCCACCTCCTGCTTCAGCTCCCACTGCCGGGGGTCACTGCTCCTTGCACCCAGGATGGTCACACCCTTCTTCACCTTGGCCCTGCAGGAAACAGCAGTTGGGAAAGGTTTACAAGCCTTGCTCAGGACTGGGATCTCAGCAGATCAGCTCTGAGGTAGGGATTAGATGTAGTTCTCATGCAGCAGTAAATAACAGTGTGATATCATGAGTGCAGCAATGCAGACCTGTGGGACATCACATTTTGTACAGGGTTTTTATGTGCACTGCCAACAGCAGGCTGGAGTTAGGAGTCAAACTGAACCTGTAGGAAAACTACACTCTAGGTTCTTTATTCAGACAGTATTTTTCTTTTTCCAAAGAGAAGCTTGTCCCAGCACAGAAGACTCTGGAATGTTTGTCTGTATCAAGACAAAACTGTGCCTCACCATTGCCCAGAGGAATGCTCCACTGGAGGATTTTTAATAACCCATTTTTATTCCAGATGATGTTCTAGATATCAGTGGCTGCTGCTCCTCTGCCTGACAATTTCCTCTTTCCTACAGATTCCCAAGGAAATTTCTGTCTGAAATCTCCAGCCTGGAGAGAATACAGCTGTTGGTTAAGACAAGACTTTGTAACCCAAAGATCTTCCCATAGGATGCAGATTTCTGCCACTCTCAGCTGCTCTGCCCTGTGGAAGAGTTAACTGTGTTTATCCAGTGAAGCCAATAACATCAGCAACAACCATGTGGAAGGTTAATTACAGAGCACTTGCTAATTAAAGAGCACTTGCACAAAGAGTCCCCAGCAAAGGTGTTGTTTGGGTGCAGGAAGCTGAACTGCTGATGCTCAGCAGGAAGGGGGGGGATGGAGGGTGAGCCAGCCCTTCTCCCCTGAAATGAGGATGATGAGGATGTGAGGAGGAGGAGGAGGCACTGAGCAGCTCAAGGAAGAAGGGCAGGGGCTGCCAGACTCCAGGTACCATCTCAGGGCAGCACAGACTCCCCTGCAGGGACTGGCTTCACCCCAGCACACAGGCTCAACCCAGAATCACCCTTTCCTAAAATATTTATGCAACACAAAATGTGAATTATTGAGCAGAAATTATCATCTAGCAAGATGCTGGTATTTCCCTGACATTTATGAGGACTTGGCACCTAAGTTTCTTTAAAAAACTTGTCTTTTTGCATCTCCAGCCTATAAAACACTCCAAAGCTGCTGTTAGGAATGACTGAGAGTACCTGTCTTCTTGCAGTTTTTCAACAAAACACAATTAAATTAAGGTATTGAAAAAGAAAAGGTTGGGGTTTTTTCTCAGTGTAAAAGCATAAATGATTAATTTTCTCATTTGTAACATGAAACACCATGGAGCTTTAAGGAATCCTGTCTTGCTCTTGTAAAAGGAGCCTGATGAATCTCTTGTGCCTTCAGCTGAATTACTCAGGAGCAACAGCAGAAAGGCAAAGGAAGAATCAAATCCATTCCTGAAGGTTCATTAAAGCTTTAAGTCCTGTTAAGCTTTCCAGTGTATTACAGTCCAAATAAATGAACAATAAATAAATGTTTCAGTATTTATAAAACACTCCTGCCAGTCTTGCAGCTGTGTAAATCCAGCAGCATTTCTATGGCAATCTGTATTTTAGGAGATGTTTGGGTGTATTTTAGGACACCATTGCAATTTAGCAACTGGAGAGAAGTAAAAACTCATAATTTATACTTTGCTCAGCTGCTCCTTGAGCCAGGCTATGAACTGACAAAACACTCAAAATGAGGTTCCCATGTTTGGATTTTCATCAGAATTACAACTCAGCTGCAAATTGCTCTTTCCAGCATGGAGCTGACAGTCAATACCTGGGCTCCTGTTAATTAGGATGGACACAGGATGGCCAAGGTTAGTGTCAGACACACTGCCAGAGGAGCAGAGCATGGCCACAAAGCCATTTTGTTAATTAACTACAGGATGGGGCATTAAGTTGAGTGGTTTTCACATATGCCATTATATAAAGCCCATTAAAAAAAAAATTCCATCCCAGGGTAAAGTAGGTTATGTTTAGTGAGAAAAATCAATGTTGTGATTGCACTTAGGACTGGAATTAGGGTATGAACACCCAGAAGATTGAACTTCCAAAATAAATATGCAGAAGCACAATTTGCAACTCTCCCTCTAAAAAGGGCACTGAGTTTTACATAACAAGGTCAATGGATGGATCAGAATTAAATCAGAAAGAACTGAGCCCCACACATTTCCAAATGCAATCTCTACACATNTGCTACAAATGTTCTCACTCCAATTTTTATTTACTTGGTGTTTGAGTGCTAGCAAGGAAAAGTCTATTTAATTACTTACCAAGGATTTGTTGACCTTGTTGGATGCTTGTGATTAAATATTCATTTTTTCAAATCATTACTGCCAACTTTGTACATAAAAATTTGTAAGTTATACTACCTCAATAAACCCCAGGACCAAGGACCAGGAGGCCAAATGACCTGACAGTCTCCTGTATTTACCCACCTAACCTCACAGGATTCATAAATNTAAATTTTTTAATTTAAGTTTACTTAAGGTTGGTGNGTAGGGTGACAATAAATGGAGAGCACAATCTTATCCTAAACAATCTCCTGGAGTGTCACTCAATCCCCCAAAACTGAATGTGTACAAAACTCAATGTGTACAAAATTAAACATACACAAAACTAAATGTGCACAAAACAAAATGAGCACACAGCTAAATGTGCACAAAACTAAACAGGGACAAAACTAAATGTGCACACAACTAAATGTGCACACAACTAANTATACACAAAATTTAATGGGAGATTTTCTTATTTGAACTTCTGAGGTTATTAATTCATAGCACAAAAAACTCTGCCTCAGCTTTGTCTCAAAATAACTGTCTCTCTTTAAATCTCTCAAACAGAGAATTAAAAGGTTCTGCTGGCATGCAGAGCAAGCAGCATCTCAAAGACATTACAGAGAGTCTCCAGCAGCTGACCTAGGAATTATTACTTAATTTGTTTCAAAACCAAGTAAAAACATTTATTTACTCACACAATCCCACAGCAAATGTGCAATTTCCAAGCAAATACTTCATTTTCAACTTAAGTTATATACAAAGACTCCCATTTAGCACCTCACCTTCCTAATGTGTCAAACCTAGAAATGATGCTTCTAATTAATGCATTCTGATCAAGTGCAGATGAAAATCTAATTCTTCCATTTCCCTATCCTCAAATGACAAGAAATGTCAGCAGTATTTAGATGTAATACTGTACAGCTATTAAAGACAGCAACCAAAAGGCAATTGAATCAGCAACAGCCAGAGCTGGAGCTGTGACTTATGATGTAAGGTGCTCAAATTATAGCTTCCTATTTAAATTTAAATTTTAATCTTGCAGAACTGCTGTGGCCCAGGAAGGGCTCTGCTACCTGCAGCAGGGCTAAGGGAGGGCAGAGTGCTGAGTGCTCCCACAGCTGACCATGCAGGATTTTGCTGATGTGTGCTACAGCTGGGGAGCATCACCCTCTCACCCTGGAGGGATTCACACTCAGAGTGGAGCTGCTGTGGCTGTGCCAGGGCCAGGGAGTGCACAGGGAGTGCACAGGGAGTGCACAGGGAGGCTGGGGGGCTCAGCAGGCTGTGCAGCTCCCTAAGCCTGGCTCACTCAGCTGCCAGAAGCAGCAGGGGATGGCTGAGCTGTGCCTTGGGGCAGGGAGCAGCAGCAGGTAC
>OAMK01000018.1:664529-676234 GCA_900205225.1 Saxicola maurus maurus
GCACCCCCAAGGTTTCACAGCACTTGGGCACACAGGGCTGCTCTAAATCAAAATCAAATCCAAAAATCAAACCAGTATCAGCCAAATCAGCACTGAGTTTCCCAATGCCTGGAGCAGCTCCCACACTCTCTGCTGTTTGCTGGGGGATGCCCAGCCCTGCATCCCCTCGTGCTGTCCCCTGGGCAGGGCAGGGCTCTGCTCCCAGCCCATCTCCAGCTCTCCAGGCACATCCCAAACACACACTCAGCTGGGTGTGAGCAGGGTGGGCTCCTGTGGGCTCCCTCCTGGAGGATGCTCCTGCTCCTCTGTCAGTGCTCAGCTCCTCCATCTGCCAGGCTGCAGTTTCAGCTTAACAAATGCTGACCCCTTTTGGTCAGTCTTCTCCAGAGCCTCGGTGCTCTCTGCTAACCCTCCCTGAGAAACCCCTGACTGTTCTGTTGTGAGGATTCCTTCAGTGACTCTCCTGAAAGCCAGGGAGGCTCTCCTGCTGGACTGCAGGTTACAGTCAGTCTCAAAACTTCATCAGTCCTGCCAGAAAAATTTCAACTTCTTCCTGCCATGATTTATGTTCACTCCTCTCCTCCTTTGTTCCCAGAGTAAATCAGGAGATTAAAGCCAGCTGCAGGAACCCATAAAACCCAGGCAAGAGACTGACCACAGCAATTAAACAAGATTTGTTTTATGCAGTAAGTATTTTTGCTTTCATCTTTCTGTATGAAATGAGTTGCTAGATCTCACTGCAAAGGAACAGGACAAACATCTGCCTGCAAAACATAACTCATGAGAAGCTGGGAAGGCAGGAGTGGAACAGAAGATGACCTGGTTAGCTGTGCCAGCCTTTCAATATGATCCTTTCATTTGCAAAACACACAGAGTAAGTGTGATGGAGTGGCTCAGCTTAGAGAATTTGGGGTCAGGTTCCTGCTGGATCCCTGTCTGATCCAGCCCATCCAGCAAGCAGATGCCACCAGTGCTCTCTGTGGCCACCTCCTTCCTACAGAAATTTTCATTTACAAACCAAAAACCCACATAAGCAGGANAAGAGAGCCCTCCCCCAGCTGCAGAACTGAGGTACCAAATGGAGTAGACAATAAATTACTGCTAACAGCAGCATTTCAGATTTGTCCCCATCTCAGAAGCTACTCCAAAGGTCCATCCATGCAAGAATCATCAGTAAAAGCAAAGACCTTGCTGCTCAGAGCATCCTCTCTCCTTCAGGCATTTGTCTCTCATGGTATATCCAGAAAAGGCCTTCAGGAAACCACTTTTGTAGAAAAAGAGAAAACAGCCTTTAAAATGTCAAAACAACTAAACTCTAGGTATGCAGTTCATGCTCTTCACTCCTTACAATTTTCCTTTCACTTCCAATAGACCACNATGTTGGTCTATTTGAAATGACTTNGGAAAAAATAACATGTCAAAACAAAACAAATGNAAATACTTCACTTTGAAAATGCAGTAATAAAATTCTTTAAAAATCTCCCAACNAGAATGCTTAAGCTTCTTGAATACAGGGAGCAGCTGAGGTAGAGTTCAGTTTTTCTGAAACCACCTCTGCCTGGCAAATTGGAATAAATTCAGCTTCCCCAAAACTGCATATTGGTCACTTTTATCTCCATCAAAATGATACAAATTCTCCCCAGTGCCAGTGAGGAGTCCTGGGATCTAAAATAGCTCAAGGGCTGATCTTGTGCAGTGTTTCTTACATAACTGAAATTCCCTGGGACCCTTGGAGGATCAGCTGTCCTCTATTCCAACAGCAAGAGGTGCTTCAGATCCCTTAGGAAGCTTTGAAGAGCTCAGCTGCAAGGCACGAGGTGGATGCTGCCAGCTCTATTTGAGACTTTATTTTTTTCCAAAAAAGAAATCCAGTGTATTTTGNGATGTCCCAGGCACAGAGTTCTTTGGTTTTTGGGCTGATATCTGTGATTAACTCTGTGCTAACACTACCAGTCCTTTTGATGAGGAGTCAGATTTCCCAGGATTGAGTTTTAAAGAAAAGCAAAAAGAGGAGTTTTCTGTGAAGTTTGGATAACCCTGCTCAAGGCACAGCCAGCCACTGAACCTCCTAACAGACCTATGGCAAAACTTTCTCCAGCCCTGAATTCTGATAGTTAAGGGATTACAAAAATCTATAAATAAAAGCAGGATGGAACTACACAACACAGAGAATCTGGACTTGTCTTCCAAGCTGTGAGGAAAGCCAGTCTGAATTTACAAGCTGCTAACATCCTGCCTCCAGCAAAGATAAACCCTGCAAACTCCTGATGCTCCCAGCAGCTGTCACTGAGCTGCTGCTGCATTTATCTCAACTCCAGAGGAACACAGGCTGCAGCCCAGGGGCTCAGACCCTGCTCAGGGCAGCAGCCACACCTCAGAACTCCAGCAGCTGCCACCAGCAAAACCACTGAGCTCAAACTATCAGAGCAGCCACAGGGCAGGAGATGAGATGGGCTGAGGGAGGAGAAGGCAGAATTGTGCACCAAACATCTCCAGTTCNACTCACACCTTCCTTTCCTCCCTCCCCAATCACAGCCCCAAGAATTCCCTTGGATGTTGCCAAATCCCACCTCTTTACACAAAGCATGGCAGGGTTGGATATTTATGGATTTTCAATGAATGAATCCTCACAGTCATTAAGAAATGAGGAAGAGGGAANACTGAAAGCAGAAGAACAACTGTTTTCAAGAACTTCTTTTTCCTTTTGCAACACCTGAGCCTGGATCTCAGAATAGAAAACCCCATTCCCATTAGGAAGGATAGGATGGAGATCCCCTCCTGATAAACACTGTCCCAGNGTGAAATTCTCCCCAGAATTCACAATGTACATGCTAAGAGCAGGTTTGCTGATTATATTATCACCTGTAATTTGACACAGGGGACAAGGCCAGCCTCCTTTTCACTGCCCTTCACCTTTTACTCAGGGAATCAGCAAAAATCTGGGTTCACAAGAAATGCAGGGGCATTACAGAAAGTCTACAGTGCTGAGAGGTGCTTGCAGCAGTGCTNTAAAGCTCTGTGCTCATCCCAAGCACTTGAGATGCTTGACCTCAGCTGACATGGGCTCAGCCTGAGTTTGCAGCTCTCCATCTCNTTCCAGGCTGAATGATAGCAAAGCTCTTTTCTAATTTGAAACTCAAACAAACTAATGGCTACAAGTGACAGATCCATCTCAGGGACTCTGCAAGGAATGAAAGAAGCTGATGCATAATCACATCCAGGTNAAATCCCTGAAAGCCTTTGCTGTGGGCTCAGTATCTGGGGGAACAGTCATTAGTGAAATTCATCACATGGGAGGCACTGGAGACCAGGCTCTCTGCTTTTCTGTCACACCAACACAAACCTGCTGAGAGAGGCAGCAGAGACAGGGATGGGTGCTGTGCAAACAAAAATCCTACCAGGGTGAATCCAGAGCACAGATTCAGCTGCACATGCTAAATACAAGCTCATGGATCTATTTTATAGGACCAGAGACACTTTTTAGATAAGTAAATGCTTTGAGATTATATTTCCCTACTACATCCAGTTTCTATTATTACCAAAAAAATCTCTAAGCTGCATATTTGTGACATTTCCCCAGCTGGCAGAGCAACAGCAGTGCTGAGAGGAAAATACTTACTGTTTGCAGTGCTTATTAGGATTATTATTTAGAGCCCAAGTGACTTTCTGAAGTAATCTCCCCATGCAGTCCCTTTGTGGTTTTAATCCCATCCTCACTCCCCTTCAGCAGCTGCCATGAATACAGTTCTGCCCTCAGCCATGGAGCCATGAGGGTCATGTTTCCTTCTTCCCTNAGGGAAATGATTTTGCTGAGATCAGCTGCTGGAAGGAGGAAGNGGCAAACATCCTCAAAGCAGTGAGCAGGAGAGGAGCCTTTCACTCCAGTCATTGTTCCAAATNCTCCTCTGCAGGATCCTGTCCAAGCAGCCAAGGCAAGCACTGATTTCAGGGGTTCAGCCCAGGATGCAGCTGTAATTTGTAATTTAATCAATCTGATTTACACTGATTTCANGTGGAGCTTTTAGCAGAGCCCTGAGAGCTCCCTGCAGGTAAAATGGATGTGTGCCCCCAGCCATTCCTGCCTCCTCTGAGCTACTGGGCAGCACCAGCCAGGAGCAGCTTTTTGGCACAGCTGAGTGCCAAACTCTGAGCAGGGAGGCAGCAGGACAGCTCAGGTAACTCAGGAATTGTGGCCACGTTTGGACACCACTGCTGCAGTTCTTGCTGTGCTCATCACAGCTCTTCATGGCCATTTAACACAGCTGATCTTGGTTTTGAGTCAGAACCAGCACACCTTGTGCTGCACTCTGCCTGCAGGACTGTGGCAGCAATGTCACAAAGATGGGCTGGGGGGAGAGCAGACACAACCGACAGCTTTTATCACAGAATTGAGTCTCAGTCCAGTAAATGCTGGCACTGATCTGGGCTCCTGCATGCTTTGAGTTCATCCAGCAGAAGCACAAATCCCAGTGCTGGTGCATTCAGGCACAGATGTGAGCCCTGAGCCTCCAGGAAACCATCAGCAGAGCTCCTGCTGCCCTCAGGGTGTGGGATCACACTCGGGTCACTGCCTGGAGCCCTGGCACCACCATGGCCAGGGCAGGTGATGGAGCCCCTGCAGCTCAGCAGGAGAGAACACCAAAAAACCACAGGTGGGATGTGGCTCAGGGAGCTTCNCTGCTGTACAGAACCACTCATCCTCCTGCAGCTTCTTCTGNCATTTCTTTTTTTTTTNCCCCNAAAAANGTGTCTGAGTAGAGATAGAGAGAGATAAACACACTTTTCTAATCATTAAGAAATTCTTCAAAAGCTGGTGGGTTTTATTAATTACAGCCTATCAAAAAAAGGGCTTTCCCTAGAGAAACTCACAAGCAAGAGAGAAAGGGAAAAAAGCTGCACCCAAAATGAGTGTGTGACTTGACACTCCTTTAAACAAGGCACTGTTTGCCCTTTGGAAAAGGCTGAGAGGCTTCTGGTGGGGATGGGACATCTGCCCATCAGAAACCAGGAGCTTTCTGGGCCAGCTTTCACCTGTTTGATTTGCCAGCCCATGCAATCATCAATATTATCTCAGCAACCACTGCTGGACACAGCCAGGAGCAGCAGCTCCCCTGGGTTACCATCAGCTATTTCAACAGCACATTTTAGGGACTCTTTTAAATTACTTTATTGAGGCTGTTCCTGTACTTCAGTAGAATGGAGGACACTGGAAGCTACAGTGAACAGAGGGCAATAAAGCACTGAGCTCCTCTGACATCTTGCAGGAATCAGCAGGAAGATTCTGGGATGTATCAAAAGAAAGCCAGAGGCAACAGCTTGTTCCTGGATGCAGATATTAAGGTCATGATAGAGCTCTACCACCATAAACCAGGCACAAGATAAAAGCAGATCAATACATTTGGAGCTCTCATTGTGTTCACTGCTTCCTCTCTGGGAGGTTCCAGACCAGCAGAAGTCACATTTCCTTCATCATCTCCTGGGGAGTCTCTTTGTTCCCCCTCCATGGCTCTCCCCAAAAGTCATTCCAGTTCATCCAACTCCTGCAGCAACTAACTGCAGGGATGGAAATCATCTTGTTTCAGCCTGATGCAGCAGAAATCTCTGGAGGCAAATAGCAAATGCCAGAGCCCAACAGGAGCAGCTGGCCCAGGGCTGCAGCAGCACAAAGCATCTCTGCAGGGGCTGAAGCAGGAGAACATTCCCAGGGAAACAGGAGAGAACAGGAACTGATGGACAGGTGAGCACAGGGAGCATCCCCTGAGCCCCACTGCAGAACCTCAGCCCTGAACTCCCCAGTTCTGCCCAGAGCCAAAGGCAGCTCCAGAGACAGGAGCTCAGCTATGGGGACAAGGCTGGGAATGGCAGCACAGCACCAGAATGGCTCAAACAGCAGACACTGAACCAAAGGAGCACTAATGGATTAAATATATATAGCATTNTATACAGGATTGTGTTGGTTCTGGGATATTTTTTTCTGTTATCTTATTTTTACATATATATATACACAAACAACAGGACAGGACTGCTGGAGCAGCTGACTCAAAGCTTTATTCCATCACAGTCTCATTTTACAGAGAGAGATGGAACAACTTCAGCTGCTAACAACAGCAGATAAAGTTTTTTTTGTTACAAAGTCTTTTAACANCTCTGTAGCCAACAGCAGAATATTAAAAGCTGACAAGATTTGTTCAGGCCAATTAATAAAGCCACATGTACATCTTGCTTTGAACAATGCTTGCAATAGCTTAAAACAATGGATAAAGCTTCATTTCTGAGCTTACATATCTCTACTATCTTGNTCAACATATTTTCCTGAGGCCTGTCTCTACACAGCTCACAGCCCTGTTGTTTCTTGTCCTTGCATCTCCAGCATTCTTGCATCTCTCCATCCTGAGATTTGCTTTCACACAGCTTGCTGAGAGTTTTATACCTTTTCTATTTCCCATAGGATTATATACAGGATTATACACAGGATTATATATAGAATTATATATAGGATTAGAGGTGCTCAGGCTGCTGCACACTCTGGTTTGCTCCATTTCTGGGCTGCTCTGCCAAGCACCTGTAATCCAGGTGAGCAGCACCTGGTGCCACTGTCACTGTGGTTCCAAGGCTGCCACTGAGGGATGCTCAGGATGTGCTGGGGCTGATGAGGCTGCTCAGAACCACAGAGGGTGCTGAACAGGACCTGCACATTAAATGTGCCAGCTCATTTAATGCCTCAGCAAAGCTCTCCCTGCCTCCCAAGCCATCCACTTCCTTATTTGAAAGGCCTCAGATAAAACAACCAAGAGTTATGGGGCATACAACAACCAAGGATACAGGGAAATGACAAGTACAAAGAGAGGAATATGAATAATATACAGAAGAGGCCATTATTCCATGTACTGAGGGAAAGTGTTTCTGCTCCTTACAAAAGGAAGGATTTATCTCCCCCTGATCAAAGGTGACAAAGCTGGAATGTTAATGCTAGAAAAACTCAGGGAGGGCAGGAAGAAGGCTGCCAGCAATTTCACTTTGATTTCATCAGCTGATGGTGCAATTATACATTTATTTTTCCAGAGCAGCAGACACTTTCACACCAGCAGGAGAGACAAATGTTAGACTGAGTCTAACAGATCTTTCTACAGAATTCCACACACGTTTCCCTCAACAAGACACTGCTGTGCTCCATCTCCTGTCCCTCAGGGCTGGCACAGCTCATGTTACTGACATTAGGTGGGACAAGACTGGCCAGCAGCTACTGAGCCTTGTCCCAGCCACAGGAGTTTCACACAGACACAACTCAGGGCCAGCTCTGAGTCTGCTTTGCTGTACCTCGAGCTGCCTCAGAATTACAGGCCCTTCTCCCCATGGATCCCACACCAGCTGGGGATGCTGAGGAGCTGCAGGGGCAGAAAACATCTCCCAGGGGGCTGGAACACACACCCTGCTCTGCTTTAGTGCTGAGTGGAATGCAAACACAGCCATGGGCATGTTCAGCTCACACAGAGGTGATGAGCCACCCCAAACCAGAGCAGAGTTGTGTCACTGCTGCTGCAGAACAGGAAAGCTGGAGCTCTGCTGTGCTGTCACACTGATGCATTACTTCACAGTTTATACCCCAGAAGGGTTTGTTAAGGGGAGAAGAAAGGGAAAAATTCACTTCATAAATTGCCAGAAGAGCCCTGATTTTGTTTGGATCAAGCTACTNAAGCTCCAGGTATTATCTATTTGCACATGGAGCTGGAAATTTATCCCAGTCCCAGAGAGCTGTTTCTGTCACTGCCAGGGAGAGTCAGGGCTGATTTTCAAACAAAGAAGCACTGAATTGAATAAACACCACCAGAGCTNCANTGCACAGAGCAGAGGGGCCAGGAGTTGAAATGCAGAGTGTGTGCAATGAGCCCAGATCACCCTGGTGTCACCCTGAGCCACCCCCAGCAGTGTCCCACAGCACAGCATCACCTGTGACTTCATCTCCTGTCATAGCCTGCAAGGACATCTCACACCTCACTAGGAAATGTAAGGCCATCCCTCCAGCATATAAAAAACAATAAATGTAATTGCTGTTATGGAAAGGTAGCAGTGGAACTTATCTGAAAAAAAAAAATCTCTCCAAGTGAACACTGGATCAAGAACTTTGGGTGTGACAGTTTCAGGCACTGCCCCAGCTCTGATAGATGTGCCTGAGATGCAGGGCTGGACTGAAGGATGCCTCCAGCAGCCACTCCCAATCCAGCTGCTGAAACCTGCTTTAGTTGCCATCTAATTCAGTCTTTCACTACCAACCCTCTCTCTCCATCCAATTTTACTCATTTTTAAGGACCTCTGCCCCTCCTAATCCCATTAGATCAGCAATTTTAAAGAAAGATTTTACTGCAAGTGCTGCAGAAAACAAACACTGCCCCTCCCATGTGCTTTTACTCCTTCCTCCCTCCTCAAAATGGTAACATTAGCCCCAAAAACTCTTTAATACTTTGGAACATATTTGAAAATTTGAGATTTCTTTATTTGGGCCTTTTAGCAGAGCCCTCCTTGCTGGAATCTCCCACCTCTGTTTGCAAGGTGGGTGTTTGGAGGAGCAATGACCTATTTGTTATTTTATATTTGTTATTTTATATTTGCTATTTTTTATTTTNTATTTTTTATTTCTATCTCTGCTATCCCCCCAGCTGAAGGCTCTCTCCCAGTGCATGTCAGATCCTCTCCTGGCTCCTGATGTTTGCCCAAAGCTCCTGGTGAAAATCAGGCAATAAATCCATCCCAGCACTGGGGAGAGGGGAGATTTACCTCCTCATGGTAAGGCAGAGAGCTGAGAACTGGGAGGTTATGAAACCATTACAGCATCAGAGAGGGCTTTAAGGGAACAAAATNGCCTTTCTGTGTTTGTATTAAAACTTGTGGAGTGGAGGAGAATGAGGAAAGCAAGCAGAGAGATTGTGTGTGCACTCCCCTGGCTGGGCACTCAGTTTATTTCAGTTCTGAGCATTTGCCCTCTATGGAGATGCAAAAAGAGGCTCCCAGCTGCAGTAAATAACATGAGCCTTGTGAAAGAAAAGGTGGAGTCACCTTGCAGAGGCAGAGCAGGGCTGCTCTGTGATTCCCACTGAAATCTCAATGAGAGGAAGGGCTGGCACAGGCCCAGGGGCACCCAGCTGAAAAACAGCAGCACCTTTTCATCTGGAATCTGAGCAAATTCAGTGTGGGAGCTGCTGATGGAGAACAAACTGAGAACCTCACATTTCTCTCTCTTTTTTCCAGGCTAGGGCTGCACTTTAAGTCACTGGCTTTATTAATGGAATAAGTGCATTTGTCTCTTGCAGGCCTGAAAAATAAAGCACNGAGCAGTAACATATGGAATATGCCTTAGGCAAGAGACTTTCTTCTGGTATTGCTATTTTTCTAATAAAATTGAAATCGTGGCATGAGTGCACATGTTCTTGTAAAGTGTTTCACAGGGGGTGGTCTAAAACAGATGTACACAAAAAAATCAGACTTTTTAAAAATAAAATTACTAATTTCAACGGTTNAAAACACAGTGATCTGGGATCCCTAATCTCATGGGAGGGAAGGAAATAAAAAAGAACTCCAGAAGAACTCCTATTCTGAATATATCCTTGAAATTTTGGGGGAAATTTCCTCTGTAAATATAAGAGCTCAAACCATCATTTTATATCATGAAGTCACAACCATCCTGCCACACCTCAACTGTAGCAGAGGATGCTCCTATTAAAATAACAAATGAGACTGGAATTCCTGAGGAAACTGTGAGTGTTTAGAGCAACACTGATGTTAAACAGCAAGGCAGGGGTGCTGACAAAATTCTACAAACTGCACTGAGCTTGTTTGCAGGCACAGTACAAAACTGAGGGTGCCAGGTTGGGTTTGATAAATAACTGAGGGTACCAGGCTGGGTTTGGTAAATAACTGAGAGTACCAGGATGGGTTTGGTAAATAACTGAGGGATTCCAGGATGGGTTTGGTAAATAACTGAGGGTACCAGGATGGGTTTGGTAAATAACTGAGGGTACCAGGCTGGATTTTGGTAAATAACTGAGGGTACCAGGTTGGATTTTGGCTGGTACCAGGCTGGGTTTGATAAATAACTGAGAGTACCAGGCTGGGTTTTGGCTGGTACCAGGCTGGGTTTGGTAAATAACTGAGGGTACCAGGCTGGGTTTGATAAATAACTGAGGGTACCAGGCTGGGTTTTGGCTGGTACCAGGCTGGGTTTTGGCTGATCCCAGGCAGAGGAGCAGACCCCAGCTAAAACACAGAGTGTTTTACAGAGTGTACATCAATTTAAACCTGGGACCTCTCAGCCTCTGAAGCTCTGCTCTCCATTCCCCTCTATTCTGGGCACTTTTCTGTCTGAATCTGCTGTTCTGCAGGCTGTCCCTCCCTGCCTCAGAGCTGTCTCAGCCTTTCAGTTCTATTAGTCAGGAGCTGTAGGGCAGAGCAGTGCTGAGCACTCAAGTACAAAAAGCACAGAGCAGCCCCAGGCACTGAGATCACCTTTACACTGGAACATCTTTGATGCCAGGTCCTGGACAAGAAATGCACTTGACTTATGCTCAGTAAAAATTTATGTTTCCTTCCACGCTCGCCCCTGTATCAAGCTAAGTCTAAAATGAACAACCTGGGGAAAAAATAACTCCAGTGAAAGGTCGTGACATGCAAGAGGGTTTCTCCTCTTGGAAATGCTCATGCAGTGGGTCTGCCTGGGTAAAACATTGCACAGCCAAACATTTAATTTCCATCGAGTCTGCTCTGATTTCAGACTCACGTGTCAACAGCTCCAAAGCAAAGAGACTTCTGGTTTGTTTTACACTGAGGGGCTGATTGAAAACCAGGCACCAGGGAGAGACCTGGGAGTGTCTGGAACACTCTGGAACAGGAATGTTTAGTAACAAACAGCCTGACACAACATCAAACCACTCACAACTGCAGAACACATCAGTGTCTCTCAAATTAGCTCCTCTGTTACCACTTTTTGCCTTTTTTTTTTTTTTCATTAGCTATAATCAAATATAGAAAAGTGATATCCTCCCCCTTTTCTACAGGTAGTATCAGATTCCTCAAGATCTAACATGGAACCTATTTGCTGATTCCCACCAGGAGTTTGTGTTTATACCATCTGTGGATGTGGGAAATGAGGCACCTTCTGCAGAACCATTTCTATCAGCAAAGGATGAAAAAATTCTGCCCTGTGAGTGTTTTATCAGCAAAAGCATCAGCTCCAGATTCCACAGGTGCATATCACTGTCTGAAAGGACTCGTGCAGGTCCCCTGAATGGGAAGCAGAAATAGAAGTAAATAAATGGAGAAGGCAATGAGTGACAAAATTTAACAAGCCAAGGCACGATTAATGTCCTGTTCCCTTCCAGGACCTGGGTAATGAATCAGATTTTACACCTCGAGTTCCCCACAGTGTCTGCAGAGGTAAAGTAATGGAATGTCCATTACCTGGCCTGAGATTGACACATTCTCATCAAATGCTTTGTGATTGTATAAATAGTGTGGAACAAGGGAAAATCAGGAGCACACAGCACGCAGAAACCTCCACAGACTCCTCATTTTTTCCATTCAGCAGGAAGCAGCAAGGCAAGCAGAGCTGGAGGGTGGATCAAGAGGCATTTGTGCATTCCAGCATTCCTGTCTTACCTGAAGGTGGATAAATCCAATGCATATCAATAACAAGGAGAGGGGTTGGAGTGACACCC
>OAMK01000018.1:677090-693092 GCA_900205225.1 Saxicola maurus maurus
ATGGATGTGATCAGCAGCCTGTGCTGGAGCTGCCTCCCCACGTGGGTGTCTCATGGGACCTGCTCTGTGGTTTAATCCTGCCTTTATCTCTCTTCTAAGTGCTTCTGATATTACAGGAGTTGCAAGAAATCTAATTAGCTACTGCTCCTACACGGTGTTCAGATCCTCAGATAAAANGCTGCAGAAGGTGCCAGGGAAGAGTTTGGAAACTTTTGTGATGCAGGGTGTCTGAGATTGAGATGGTTTGGGATGATGGGGTCACTTCCAGTTTCCATTTTACGTATTTGCTTATTAAAAGGAGTAAATAGCTGCTAATTAATGGGAGCTGTTCATTTTGCTGTCTTAAAAACCTTTTCCTGGGTTGTTGAGAATGTCAAGAAGTGCCTCTAAGTCAGGTCTATTTAAAGAATAGTGTGTACTAAGCCATTCAAGCCTGGCTTTGAATCAAAAACATCACGCTAAAAAATCATTTATAATAAAGGACAGGTAGGCAAAAAAAAAAATCACTGCTTATTTTTCACTTCTGTGCATCTGAGTTCAACCCTGTCTCAGCACTAAAGNAAGCAATATTTTGCTGCTCAGCACTGGGGAGGTTGTTCATTCTCTGGGGTGGAGCTGATTTCTCCAAAGCCTTGACACAGCCCTGCTTGGCTGCAGAGCCCACTCCCATTAATGCAAAAAAAATCATTAAGAAATTGGATGGGAAATGCAAAGCTTCTGTGCTTCTTAAATNCCCTAATCCTATTTTGAAGACTTAAATGGTGAATAGGCTTCAGCCTGGGGGTGTGCAAGGGAGTGAATTTCACTGTAGGTGAGCTAAAGTCACATCAGGAACAGAACAGGTTTGTTCTGCAGATCTGCACCACTCACTGAGCTTAGCCCAGCCTGGAAGGGACAGGGGAAATGCCTGATTTCCACAGCTTTCATGGAAATGCTGCATCTTCCAACCATGTTCACAAAATATTTGATGTTGACACACTAAAAACGTTCTTATAAAAGGTGCCACAGGTGTCATGAAGGACTGACAGCTTTGTAAATTGAACAACTTGCAGAATAAGAGTGGAAATTACTGTGTCAGTGTCAGTTGTAACCAAAACCAGCAGGTGAATATTCAGGACAGATAAAGCTATCAGAAAGCTCAGCTTCCACTGTTTGTTTGTGTCTGGGAAGTGCCTCTGCCCTGGAATTCTCTATCTGCTCACATGGCTGTGAGTGTGATGAGGGAAAACTTTAATCAATAATATCTCACACAGGCATTTCATGGCTGAACTGGTGTTGCTCAAGCTCTGCCATTTCCTTGTTCTTTGATCTTTGCCTGGGGAGTTCAACAGCAGGAGATCCTCCTGGAGAGACTCCCAGCTCCAATCTAGAGCAGTCACTTGGTACCACTGCCTTTCATGGTGTCCCCCACAGCAGAGGAGGGGAAATCAGGTGCAAGGATCCTGTATTTGTCATTTAGACACTGTGACCTTGGGCAAGCCACCCTTTGTGAGCTCCCTGCCCTCCCCAGAGCAGTGTCAGCACAGCTTGGATCATTAACAGCCATGCTACACCTCTGATAATCACCCAGAAATAATATTCACGGGGATCATATCTGAATTAGAGCCTCAGCAATGGAAACTGGCTGCCAGGGATGGGCACAGCCCCAGGGAGGCACAGGGGCATTGCTGGGGTGTCTGTGCAGGGCCAGGAGGATCCTTGGGGGACATTCTGTGAGTTTTAGAACCTTTGAGCTCTCACCACTCCCACAATTAAATCTCCTCTCAACAGCTGCTTCATGCTGGATGGGAGGAGAAGGGCAAAGCAAGCAGGGAGCAGCAGGCACATGGAAAGCTGGAAGAACAGCAGAGACTGATTCTGCAGCTAATCCCTGAGTGCAATCACAGCTTATTGTCAGAATTCCACATTTTTAAAATGTTCAGAGACACTCAGGAATTAAAATGTGAGTGCAAAGTTGTGTCAGCTCCCTGAAGATGGAAGGGAAGGGAAGGGAAGGGAAGGGAAGGGAAGGGAAGTTCTCCTCTCTAACCCCACAGCAGGCTGAGCAGAAAAAAGAATCAATGCAAAATGAGCACAAGCAGGTCTAGCTGGAAAGCAGACATATGCCTGCCTCTCATTAGAGTTCCTGGGAGATGTAAGCAAGCATCTGTCAGGAGAAGCAGCCCCCATGAAAAAGGAGGGAAATAAAACCCCAGATCGCTTCAGAGAGGCAATAAAAACAATATGGGGAATTTATAACAATCCAGCATAACTGTTCAAAGGTAACTGCTTCAAGGACTCTTCAGATGCTTGTAAAGGTTTTTCCACTGATAAAAAAGGAAGCAGGGTTTTGAAGATGGGATAATTTAGAGCACAGCTCAGCAGAGCCTTGCAGGAACACAGGACAGTGATGAGAGTGTGTTTGCTGACCTGCCAGTGGAAACCATTCTTGCTAATGAGATGTTNTGGTATTTATTTCTGCACAAAGCCTTTCAATCTGAAAAACCATTCAAAGCCTTTAAAACTCGATAGTTAAACACTGAAAAGCAAATCTGCAGGTCCCACAGTGGCAGCTTTGAGAGCAAGGAGACAGCAGCTGGCTCCTCCAATGCCAAGTTCAGAGCTTTGTGCAGGAAAGGTTCAGCATCCCCACTGATCCAAGAGCTGCAATGCAAGAAGGGTTTGGCACCTTTAGAGCTCAGGAAGGCTCATCTTTGATCACCCAGGTGAGGGAAGGCACACTGATAGCCAAGGACTGTGAATGACAGGTGTGCTGTTAAAGTTAAAAGAATATATTCAATTTTTAATCAGAAGTTCCTATAATGATGCTTAACAAAAATTTTGGAAATAATAATTTTTTGCAGAGTCCAGCCCACTCTGAATTCTGCTATATTCTTGGAAAATGTATTGTCACCTGAAAAGCACTTTTATGGGTCTATTTTATGGGTTATATATAAAATAATTCCTAGCTTCTGGAGATTTAAATTTAAGGTATTATTTTTCCCTTGAAAGTATTAATTTCCTTCTGAATAATTTCTTAGGCTATTCAATTGCTTCCAAATTTTGCTCTGTTATTAAAAACACATCATTTAGCCTAATTTCTGCTTTAATCACAACAGAATTAGGCCAGGTGTCTATGCCTGTGTTTGACAAATGTCTGGCTCCCAAATGAGAANATATAAATATTAGCAGAAACCAACATAACAACTATTTCTATTGAAAAAGAAGTAGTAAATATTGAGGGGTGAAATATCCCTCCCTGGGAAGGAACACTAATCCTGAAGCATAAAACACACAAGGGGTCTTTTCCAGCATGTTTATTTACAGCAACAGACTTGTCACGTTTATTTNTTTGTGCCTCCTTTGAATTTCCTGAAATTGCTGCTGGAAAATGTTAAAGTCAAAAAGTTAATTCCAATCACCCAAGCTTTCATCAATGACTCCAAGAAATGGAGCACACCTNTAAATTACAGAGCTGAAGGGTGGCACAAACTCCAATTTTCCTCTTTGGCCAAGCCACAAACGATGAGGAATCAGGAGAATTCTCATTCCAGACTGCCAGAGCTTTGAGGGAGACAAAACCCTTTCATTTTCCTGCTGCAAAGGGAGATTTTTATGTGCTGGAAACGTTGGGTTTTAGACAGAACTACTTAAAAGTTAGAAACACAGAAGCCACTGAGATCATCAAATCTTTATGGGCTCTTTAAATCCTATTGACAAGAAGTGAGAGAGATGAAAAGAAAGGATGGAAATGTGGCTGCCAACAGCCATTGTATCACAGATGGAAAGCAGGAAAGGGTCACAATGATTCCCAAAAGTCCCTGGTCATTCCTGGTCTGACTTAACTTGCTGATCTACTTTCTACATTAATTGGCAAAAGAAAAGATGATGCATTAAGGCAGACAGTCCTTAAGTGATCCATATTTTATTCCAGTTAGCTTTATGCTCTCTGATTGATTCTGTACATCCATACTCACATTCCCCTTCAACCCTCTCCAGTCCCATTTCTCATTAATTCCACAGGTGAATCAGGAAATCCCAGTGACACACTCAGGAAATGCTGATGGGGACTCAGAACACACCTGCATTTGTATTGGACACATGCTGGTTTAAAAAGCTNGAAAGCCTCCAGAAGCAGCATTGCAGATAAAGAAATTCCTTGTCTGCACACAAGACATCTGATCATGGACTGTGTTTGAGAAGTGAGTCTAAGGTCAAGATCAGCTTTTTGACTCTCTAGATGAATCATTGTAGTGTCCATTTCTGAAATGAAATCAACCAGTAGCACATCAGTGCTGTCTCCCAGACATGAACTAAAATATTTGAGTATCCCTGGGAAGGCAATTTTTTCTTGACTCAACACTTGGCCATCTAACCTTGAAATGCTGGATGTTGTAAATATGATATAGAGTTGCTATAAAAGTGGGGAAAGTGCCTGAAACTCAGAATGAGAAGGCAGTGGGAGGAGGGTTTCCCCCCACTGATTGCTATATCATTCTAATACTTAGAAATGAAATCCCAAAACCTGATCTTGCACTACAGAAGGAGTCATTGGTCCCTATTGGAAGTTGCCTGGGTTATATATAATGTAATTCTCCCAGTCACAGCACATTTCACATCCCCTTTGCCTGCATGTGAGAGCTTGAATGGGAGCTGGCTGTGATCAGTGGCCATCCTAGAGATTGTGGGAGCCTTTAGATACATCTGGGACAAGCAGAAATTCATCATTCTGGATCCTTCACTCACACTTGGTACCACCAGTGCTGATCCTGCTCACAGCTCCTCACTGAGCCTTCCTCTCCCTGCTGAGGGCTGGANCAAGAGATGTGTGCAGTCAGAAAACAGCCAGTGCTGCTGGGCTGCCTCTCTCCTGACTCTTCAGGCCTTTGAGGCAGAAATGGCCACATTTCTGTAAATGCAGAGTGTTGATTTTCTGTGTCTNTAAAAAGAAATCTTGGTTAGGATGTTTTCCCTTAAAGCCTGCACAAAACCCTTAAAGTAAATCCTTAACAGTATCTCATCAATCATTCTGCATTCCCCTGACTCAATATGAGCATCACATCCATGAAGTGAGTTTGGTTTCACATAACAGAAACAGATTTTCATTGTTTTTTTGTTTTTTAACATTAGAGTTAGTGATGGAGGAGTTTGTACTGAGTTATTAATTAATACACTGGATGTCCTCAGAGTGTCAGAATTCTCAAGGTAATTTCCTTTATACATATCAAATTCCACCTTCCCAACAGCACTTTCCAAGAAACTACCAGATTTTTTTATTGAAGAGCCAGGTCAATGAAAACACAGACACTTAATGATGATTTAGCTGGACCAGTCCTGGGCAACTCCTGATTCTGGAACTGTGATTCCCTTTGAGCTGTCTGCAGACTGCCAATGGACACATCCACACCCACTGCTGGGAGATGCTCCCAGAAGACTCAAACTGCCAGGGAGCAGCTGTGCTGCTGCTGGGGCTCTTTGTAACCCCAACTCCAGCCCCTGACACCCTGCATGGTGCTCACAGTGGCTGCTTTGGCAATTATCAGCCCCAGGTGATCCTGGAGAAACCTCAGTGACCAAAAAGCAAACTCCAGGATTATGAGTCTCTTCTCAAACTGAAGCCACCAATGAAGAACATAAAAAGCCACTGAATGACCTTCAGGTAACACCTCAGTTAAACTGAGAGAACTGAAGAAAAATGGGCCTAACTGAAGCATCCATTTGGATGCTACTAAAAGCTGAATTTGTTTGGCAATTTGGGGCAGCAGCTGGAGAGGCCATTTGAGAGACACATTATTCTGCAGCACAGTAATGGGTGATGAGGATTCCCCTACCTGAGCACAGAAATAAGCACAGCACAGGGAACACTGAAAAATGGTGAATTCAGTAAACCCCTCACTCCTCAGGAGTGCANAAACCTCCAGGAAAAACTTTCTATAAAAAACCACTAATTACTCTCAGTGGTGCTTTCTTTGNTGCTGTAGCAGCTGCTCCTCAGGGCCTGAGTGCTGCTTAGACAACAACTTAGGAGGAGATTTTGTCATTTCTGTGGTAAACTAAAGGATTATGGACAGCATTGCTGAGTCACAGTGATCAGTATTGTGCAGTGTCTTGTGTCTCTCCCCCAGTGCACAACAAATGCTGGATAAATACACCAGAATACCAATGGGAATTTTAGAAATCCNTCTCTAAAAATACCTCTAGTCCACAGAAAACCCAAAGGCACCTTGTTAAAGAACTTTTCCTCCAAACAATGCCATGATTTTGAGGTGTCTGAATGGGAATTAGGTGCAGGTAAAGTGGAACTGCAGAAGTGAAATAAATACTACACACTGTCCTGAGGGAGAGCTTGCAGTTTCAAATGTCAACAGAATTGCCAGGGTTTGCTCCTACTGAGGAAACCCAAAGATTCAGAACCAAACAGCCTTAATGAGGTTCAAATGCTCCTGGATTTTCTTCATATAATGGATTTATTCTCCTGCTCCATCACTCAGGGCTGCCCCTTTCTCTCCCATCACCAACAGCTGAATGCTGGAAGCACAGGGAGGAAACCAGCACAGAAACCTGCCCTGAGTTTTTACAAAATGNTTTTATAGCCAGAGAGATCCAAAACCCAACTTTCAAAGAGTCCTCAGGGAGCAATGCAGACAATCTGGATCTGCACAACTGCACTTGCAGTTAACCTCATTAATACAGAATTATCTTGGTGGAAGCACTGGAAGTGATACAGAAATCTGTGGAATTTCAGAGAAGAAAATCCATTCTGTTTCCAGCTAAAGATTCTCTCCACAAAGGGCAGAGACAAATGTAGATGAAACAGGATCAAAAAAAAAAAAAAAAAGGAAACTTTCAATTACCCCACCTCAAAGGCAAGAACACCACTCACTTTTATTGTCAAAACCACTTTGCTTCCTAAGCTTCTTCCACTTCTCCCAGTCTTCAGTTCTGCTCTTGCTCAGAATCTGGCTCTCTTACAAATCCACCCATTCCACTGCTCTGGCACAGCAGAATCACTGCAGACTCCTCACTGCACAAAACCAGGATAATTCTCAGCTTCCAAATAAACTGCTATTATATAAATATATAATAAACTTAGCTACATAAGCAGAATTTTCAAAATGTATTGTCATAAGAGAGGTCACATGATTGGTTTATTCCAAAATGTTCTTTTCATTCAACTCTTTTTTTTTTTTAATCCTTTTCTTTTTACACTGATCCAGAAGCACAGACATGTGTCAGGCATAAAATGAGTGGACTCTTCCCTGCAGCACAAGAACTGCCTGACTGCAGATGAGCTGGTTAATTGTACAACAGTCCTGAACCAGACAGAGCCAAGAGTCAACACTCAGACACCTCCAGGAAAAGGGAAGATAATCAAAGCAGCCTGTGGGTCACTCCCA
This sequence comes from Saxicola maurus maurus, assembly GCA_900205225.1. Taxonomy (NCBI): domain Eukaryota; kingdom Metazoa; phylum Chordata; class Aves; order Passeriformes; family Muscicapidae; genus Saxicola; species Saxicola maurus. The sequence continues at coordinate 684,467 of OAMK01000018.1, forward strand.
GAGCAAGACAAGCCATGTCTTACAACAGCAGCTTGCTTAAGTTTAGTGGTTGGGAAATCAGAGTTTGCTGGCAGCAAAAAGAGCAGAGAAATCCCCTGTGAAGTTCTCTGCCCCCTGCCCAGGTGTCTTTACGAGCCAGGGATGTTGCACTGNCCATCCCAGAGGGGAGGAACAGATGGAAGCTCAGTGGGGAATGGTTCAGCAAACAGAATGGCCACTGAGGCAGAGAGTGAGGCAGCAGGAAAACCAATATGAATTTAAGAAAGGCTCTTTGCTGCCAGTGCCAAACCCAGGAAGAGTGACCACAGTCTCTANTCCTTGGCTAATTCCAAAGCAGCAACAACAGATTAGCCCCAACAGTGACTTTACACAGCCCTACCACCACACTCATCAACTGATCCAGTCCCACTGAACAGCTCAGTGCTGCCCATTCACTCAGAAACCCACAGTCAATCAATACAGGGACTCGAGGTTCCCTCCTCCCCTCTCAGAATTCAGCAGCAGAACAGAAAGAAAAGATGAACCCCCANATTTCAGGCAGGTGCAGGTGACTCCCCCCCTCCCCTCTGAGTGCAGAGGGACAGCACCAGGGCTGGAGAGAGAACCTGGGGCTGCACCCCAGCCCTGCAGCTCAATCTCACAGATTTAATCCAACCACATCAATCTGTAGCTTTTGATCAATTCTAAGTGGACAGAAGTCCAATGTGGCAAACAAACCTGGTGTATTTTTAGGGTTTTGCTTGTTTATCAGTGGGTTTAGAACTTGGCCTTTCAAAGGAGAGGTCCCAGCTGAGAGCAGCTGAGGTCCCTTCCAAACCCAAACCATTCTGTGATTCTGTGATTTAATCTCTGAGTTGTGCTGCAGTGCTGAGATCCAGAAACAGCCAGAAGTGGCTGAGTGTGCTGCTCCATCCAGCCCTTCAATAGGAATTTTAATGCTGCATCCAAAACTAAAGCAAAACTGCTTAACCTCTGATTTTACTACCTGACCTTCAAAGCTGATAAAAGCATATATTTTCCCTTGAAAAGGAATCAAGCCATTAGGGAGCCAGGAAATGCTTTATCTCCATCTCAGGACTCTCATCCAAAAGCCTGCATTATGTTTTTCCTTCTCCTTTGTGCCAGTTTGGTAATGGGATTAAGGGATGGTATCACTGCCTCAAGTGTGGCCACAACACACAAGAGCAGAGACTTGTCCTGCCTTCCAAAAGAAGAAAATCCATGTGTAAGATATAAAAATGACATTGACCTGAAGACTCAAAGAGAAATTTTGCAGAGATTCTGCCAGCATAACTGTGTTGAAATAACAATGATTGGATTTCTTTCNTGCATAAGGATGGAGAAAATTCTCTTACAGAGGATGTTTGCATGGTACCCTTACAGAATACACAAATATAACACAAAAATACAAAAATACAAAGTACANATTGCTGGCCAGTGATCTCAGGGCCAAATCCCACCTGCACATCACCCCTGCAGAGGTGTCCCCACCCTCACCCTAATTCCACACAAAATGGGGCAGGCTGGGCTGACTCTCATGAAGAATTTGGAAATCTCTCTCTTACCCAGGGCCAGGTGGTTTCCCCTGCACCTGGAATCTNTTTGCAACAAGAAGTGACTTGGAAAAAACCTCAGCACTACTCAGACTCCTCCAGTGTGGGATCAGCAGGAACACAACTGCCCAAGGGGATATTCCAACCATGAAAAGAACTNCCCACATTTTTAAAGGGTATTAAAAAGTAAAAGCTCAGAAATAGAACTTGGTGAGTAATTGATTTGGGGGGTTGCTGGTCAGACTAAACCACTAACAGAGGTAAAATTATTACTGTCAACAGAAAATGGTTTTGGGGGTTGCTATTTACCAGAAGGCAGGAAAAAATGTTACTGGATGAAATGATTTTTTTTTTTCATAAATTGAAAGGCTCTGTTTCATTTTCAGGTTGTTCAGCTCTTTCTTAAATTAAAATTTGACATATTAATTTCTTTGGCTGCCTCAAAGTTGTACTCTTCACTGAACACATCATTTTGCCAAGGATTTCAGCCAAACTCAGCTCCTAATAATCCAGAGCTATAAACACCACAACAATGGAGTTTTTCCATTAGTGGGAAGAGGGAGCCACACAGCATTTCATGGAAATAGGATTGCAGGCAAGGGCAGAACTGTTCCTAGAACTGCAGCTGCAGAAAGGATTTGGGAAGATAAAAGGTCTGAGGTAGCAAAGACAATATGGCATTAAAATATTAGCTCTGAAAAGGAGCAAGAAAGAGTTTTTAATCCACTGGAGACACTGAAGGTTTAGATTGCACTTCACCTAAAAATCAGCCTCTATCACTGGAATTGGACACTTTGAAATGCTCAGAGGAAAACCCTCTCTCCTGATGCTCCCTGCACTTCCATCATACATCATTTATCTATTCAAATGGCCCAACCATCTCTCATTATATTCATGAAAATCATAAAGCAGAGACAGCTCAGACTTTTTTTTAAATTTTCAGTTCTCATTTATAACTCCAGCCTCCATTTTTTTTTTTTCTTCTGTAGTAGACCATGAACTGTCCTAGCAGTGGTATTGCAAAATGATAAATACTTGAAGCTGGAATTATGGATCAGCCTTTGTTACAAACAGAGGAGTTTTCTGTGACTGCAATCCAGTGCTTGCAACAGAGCAGGCACAGCCATTTGTTCAGTTCAAAGATGTTAATAGAATATTCATACCTCATATCTTTTATGTTGATGGAGTATGAACTAATCAAATTTTCATATTATCTGTGCTCTATGAAACAAAACTAGTCTTTAGACACATTAATTTCTAGCTGAGACTTTGCCAGTCTGAAAACATCAGATTCACAGGCCAAACACTCTGCTTGCCATAGGATGAAGTTGTGGTTGTGTTTCAGCCACGTTAGGAATTGTACATTGTATTTTACAGCAGGTGAAGCTCTGCTGCTGAAGTCACACACAATCCTGCTCTGTCCTTCTAAAAGGCATTTCTTTCATCTTAGAGCTCCCACCCCTTGCAGATGGGATTTCTGCTTTGATGATTGAATTATTTTTGTTTATATTTTGATGACATGACTAATCACAGACTGACTGTTGTAGGCTGAATGTTGGCAAAATTCAGCTCCAAATTTCCTTTTGCTGGCCTGTAATTAGGAGCACTGGTGGTAAGTGCAGGTTGGTCTCTTCACATCTGTCCCTTCTGCTGGGAATCTCCACTTGCTGCTGAATTGTGGGTTTTTAAATGGCATTTCAGAGCATATTCCTACTTTGAAAAATTGAAGAAGAGCTTTTCAAATGACTTCTGGGCAAAGTGAGAATTAGTTCTAGGCAGAGGAACAGCACTGACCATTTGGGGCATGGTACAAAATCCTATTGCTCACAGAAGGAAAGTAATTTTTTCAGTGAGTGAGAAAAAGGCCTGACTTGCCTTTCTGTCTTCATCATCCTGGTAAAAATACAGAAGCAGGTTTGAGTTCTGAGCTCACAGAGCCTTTACTGCTGTTTCTGATGTACAACTTCTTCCCTTAGAGCATCTCTTGTTGACCTCACAAACCACCCACCACCCACCCAGATTTTTAAAGGTATTGCAACGTATTTTTATAATTTATATTTACATATTTTTATATTTTAACATATTATTTAACATATTTTTATATTTTATATATTTTATATTTATATTTATATTTATATTTATATTTATATTTATATTTATATTTATATTTATATTTATAAAGGTATTGCAGCAGTCAAACAGCCAGGTGAAGTTTAACATTAAAGACCCAGTTCTAACAAGATGTGGACACTCATTCTGTGTTGGACACCTCAGAACCCCCCTCCAGGCACCTCAAAGGTGATACTCTAAAAAACTGATCCATGCTTAGTTAATTAAAAGAACCTGCACCTATCAACCCTCCACAGAGAGACTGATTGAACTTACACTGTCCAAGAACAGGAAAAATGGTTTAAATAATGGAAAAAGAAATGCTACACATATATACATTAAATGAAATCATATGTGATTTCTGTGAAATCATTTATGATCCTAAAAGACTCTGCAGAAGTACTACAAGCTGCAACATGAGAAAAGACCAGAAATGAGGGAAAGATGCTCTGGCTGTGGATTCCCTTTAAGCATGTCTGATTTTCAGATGGAAATAAATGGGCCTGAGGAATCCTCTGAGAGCTGCCCTGCCTCTGCTGGCAGTTTCNCCCACCTCAGGGCCATGCTAAACCACAGAAGTGTCTCTCTCACTGTGCTACTCACACCAGGGATTTTTAAGGATGCTTTTACCCCTGGGAAGGGAAGCAGGAAGGGCCCAACACTGTGACCTGATGTGGTTCCTCCTGTGAGTGCCATTTGATTTCTGTCCCCTCACTGCACAGAGCAACTGTGCCTGGGCAGCCAATTAAGATGTCAATAAAAGTAAATACATCTACAGAGGTCATGGCCCTGCATTATGCAATGAGAAAGAAAAACAAACCCAAAAGGTTTATATTTGTATTGTGCTAATTAAACTGACACAGTTATTGCAAAGCACTTTGTTTCACCTGGAGCTGTAATTAAGTGGCACCAGTTAATGAAATGCTTCTGTGGTGAGGCTGCCCTGGCAGTGAAGGATGTTTCTGTTTACATCTCCCATCATCTCCCATTCCCAAATGCCAATGTCTTTCCAGTGAGGTAAACACTGTTATTAAAAATAACCCATCAGTTGTGATTTTGGGCAGCCTTTAACCCAGCTTTTCACTGGCTGTTCTGCATGACAACAAAAATAAATAATTTATGTCCCCTACAGCATTATTTCTCCTAAAGACAGATCTTTAGAAGTAAAACATTGAAGTAACACAACACAACACAAAGATGGAAGTTTTAATTGTGCTTCCAGCAGGATTTATTTAATCTGGATATACTGGGTTAAATTCTGTGGTGATTTAAAAGGATTATTCCACATTTAGAGCAGATTTGTTCCTGGGTTTGGCTGCACAACTTCTAAAAGGAGTTGGGATAATGANAAACTCCAAACTATTTGTGTGAAGAGAATACAGAATATACAGAGAGGAGAGAGGGAGGCACTGGCACAGCTCAGTGCCACTTTTTANTTGAGCTGCAGCTGCTCAGAACATACCCTGAGCTCACCTGGGGGTGCAGCAGCAGCAGCTCCTGCTGGTCCCTCCTGCCATGAGCTGGGAGTGGCACCTGGAATGGCACCTGGGATCTGTGAGCAGCATCTGGGAGTGGAACTTAGGAGTGAGAGTGGCACCTGGGAGTTAGAGTGGCATTTGTGACCTGGGAGTGGCACCTGGGAGTGAGAGTGGCACTTGACAGTGGAAGTGGCACCTGGGAATGGCAGTGGCACTGGGAGTGGCACCTGGGAGTCACACCTGGCACCTGGAATGGCACCTGTGCCCTGTGAGCAGCATCTGGGAGTGGAACCTGGGAGTGAGAGTGGCACCTGTGACCTGGGAGTGGCACCTGGGAGTGAGAATGGCACCTGTGACCCAGGAGTGGCACCTGGAAGTCACAACTGGCACCTGGAAATGGCATCTGGCACTTGGGAATAGCACCTGGCAGTGGCACCTGTGACCCAGGAGTGGCACCTGGAGGTCACACCTGTGACCTGGCAGTGGCACCTGTGCCCCAGGAGGGGTGGCAGGGACACAATGCAGGACCAGGGCTCACAGGACAGTGCCAGCAGCAGCCACACCAACCCTGTGCCCTCAATGTGCACAGCCAAACCCGGCAGAGCTCTCCCATCCCAGCTCCTTCTGGGGCTCTGCACATCCCAAAAATATTCTCCTGCCCAGAGCAGCCTCACCACATGAACTATGATGGGACTAGGAGATGGAACTTGAATGCTGCTGGATCTTTCAAGTGCACCATCAAATCTGGATCCCAAATTTATTTAGTTTTTTAAATGCTTTCAAACTTGAAAGTGAATTCAGTGTTTTTAGAAAAGCAGGATAAATAGAAATGCTCTGAGCCAGGAGCACTGTTGGCAGGGTCTGTGAAAACTCTTTCACCCATTTCTGTGAGAAAGATGCTATTTTTATCCTGGGCTGTCCTTAAAAAAGATCATCCTTCAGGTTTACTGTGTAACACAGAACAAGACTGGGGAGTCTGACAGATTTTAAATTATTATGGAAATTGTATTTCCTAAGCAAAATCTAGGTATGTCTGGAGAGAAGTCAGACTACTAGAAAAAGCTCATTAGAATGTTTCACCCTCTTTATCCTCACTCCTAGAGGTAGCTCAGAATCTCTCAGTATCTCTGTGTTAGCAGGAATGAATTTTCTTAAATCTGTCCTCAGCTCAAAGGGCAAAACCCAACAGTGACAACATGAAATTTTATGATTGTTATGACATCAAGATGTATCTGAAGTGAATGAAGATGAGATCCAACTCCAAGCAACCCAGAGAGTGGATTCCCTCCTAGGAGGGAAAATTGATTATGTTACTCATGTAATAAAAATCTCTAGCACAGAAATACTTGAGCCATTTGGGACTCAGAGCTCAGCAGACTTCAAGGTTTGTAGAACCAAAGTCCAGCAGCCACCAAGGTCAATGCAGAAAAGCAGATCTGCACACAAAGATTGCCTCTGTGGCAGATGACTGAATCCTTCAGCTTGAGTTTAGCTGTGAAGAAATATTTAAAGAACATATTCCTTCTGGTAAAGAAGCCCAGCAGTGGAAGGGATTTTTATCTCAATGTGTGTAAAACACAATCTGTGCATATTTACTGCCTTATCAGTCACCCAAAACCACAGATACAGCCCTGTAAAAATAACAGGATCAGACTTCAGGACACCCAGCNCAGCCCAGTGTGGGGGCACAGCTGGTTTAGGAGGCAGTTAGTATTTGCAGCAGTGAGAGCAGGAGCCAGGCACTGAGGCAGGGCTGTGCAGGACAGGGGTCTGAGAGCTGCTCACAGCTCTGCCACCCTCCATCCTCAGGGGCAGATGTCTGCTCTCTGCAAAGCCCTCAGCAANCTGGCCAACAGCCAAATCCCCCCTCCCTCCCTGGTTTTTGGGCTGGAGAGAGAAAGGAACAAAGCCAAGACACCCTGGCAATTGTCCCTGTGCCTGTCACTGTCTCCTGGTTCTCCCAGAAGTATTGCAGGAAAAGCACCTGCATGAGGGGAAGGCAAAAGCTTTGACCCATCAGCTCCATCCCAGCCCAAACCTAGTCCCACGTGCTGGACAANTGCTGGGAGTGACAGGACTGAGCAGCAGGGACAGTGGAAGGTGTCCCTGCCCCAGTCCCTGCAGGAGCTGGATGAGCTCTNAACTCCTTCCAAGCCAAACCAGTCTGGGATTCTGTGACCCAGGCAGGACCTGGCTGAAGAACAGGTATTAGAATGATGTCCAGGCATCAGGAGTGTGCTGCTGCTGAGCCCCTCACACACATGTATATATTTGTATATTTGTATATTTGTATATTTGCATTGGTTTCAGCAAGGAGCAGGATAAGGAAATACAGGTCAGAGCAGGACTGAGCCAGGAGCTTGCCCAACTCTGCCACCAAAGCTTGGAAAGGTTTGTGTCCATCCTGCTGGCTGCAATCCCTTGGTGACAGCCCCATGGGTGCTTTAAATGCACTGAACTTGATTATTTGTCACTGCACTGTCTGTGTTAGGGAGAGAGGAACACAAGCCTGGCCAGCTCTCAGTTGTTCCTTCATTGATCCCACTCCCATCCTGACAGCAAGGAGAGCTCTTTGCCTGTGTGAGAGATGAGTGTGCCATATGTTTATTTAAAAATAAACAAAGTGAACTGAATCAGAGAGAGTGGGGGGTTGGGAGAGCCATTTGGGGATGAAAAAAAAAGGAAAAATTGCTTTATTCCAGCCCAGGGAAGGCTCTGGGACCAGAATGGCTCTCTGATTAGGGGCTGATTTGACTTCATCCTATTCCTGCTTCAAATTTCAACTTTGCTAATGGATATTTTCTGGAAAGCATAGCCAGAGAGGATTCCTGAGTTATGGCTACCCACATGTTTTCTGTAAGAGCCAACCAGTTTTAAAAACCACAAACCTCAGGTGGTTTCAGGCCCATTGCACCCCACAGAAAGGTTTTATAGCACAGACCATCACCAGAGTCCCACTCCTGCACACCTCTGCAAAGACACCAGAACCCCAACAATGATTCCTCTTCATCACTTTGTCCTTCTTGCTCTTTCCAAAAAAGCAGAAACAGTATTTTTTTATTACCAAGCTCTTTTAAAGCTTCAGATACAGAGGAAAACAAGAACTACAAAAGGCAGGAATTAGAAGTCCCACAGCTGGAACTAATAGAGACCACATTCATGTAAGAATGTGTATTTAAGTGTTTCAGGTTTAGGATAAGACACCCTTTGCCAAAAATGTGGCAGCTCTATTTGCTAGTCTCTATGGGAAATGTTATAAAGAATCAAAAGCAAACAAATTTTCCTTTCAAATAAACTTGACCCTTATGTTTCAGACATGTGTTTCCCTTTGAATCCTGCTCCCCCTTTGATGGTGTTACATACTTTCCCCTCTTTAAGAGCAAACAGTTTGTTNTTACAGCAATTCTTTCCCACAACTCTGAGTATCCTGGAAAATCCTCCCTCCTTGGCCACAGCTCCTCCAGGGATGCCCCAGGCTTTGCAACA
>OAMK01000018.1:702433-716199 GCA_900205225.1 Saxicola maurus maurus
GATAAATCCAGATACAGGACCAGGATTCTCAATGAAGACACAATTTAAGACCACGCTTTCAGTTGCCATGATTTGTGGCTATGAGGTCATTCAGACCAGTCTGCTTCCCTTTTGCCAGAGAAGATTTGTAGCTATTATTTCCCACCCCCCAAGCAATGATCACATGCTGTTTGCTTCAGCTCTGCATGCTGCAATACCTCAATGAATAATATACAAGGAGCAGAAAATAAACAAGCCCACTGTGCCTGGGGATAATGTGTGGTGTGTTTTTCTTTAGGATGATTAAATGTGAGTGCATGTCAGAGGATGTAGGGCTTGCTGTGCTGGGAAGCCAAGAGGATGAGAGCACACAGCTCTCTCCAAGCAGGCAAATGGCCACAGAGAAGGTCAAGGGGGCCCCCAGGCACCCCAGCATATGCACTGCAGCTCCCTGCTCTGCTCCTGGGCTCCTTCCCAGGCACAGACACTCCTGGCTCACACTCCACACCTCGGAAATTGCACTGAAGAAATCGGATTTCCACCACAGAACCAGGAATCCACTTGGCTTGGCCAGCCTTTCACCAGCTCTGGGAGAACCTCTGCAGGCACAGAAGGAGCCACAGAGCTCACAACCTGTGGGATGGTCCCATCCAGCCCCTGCTCCCTGCACTGCCAGGAAAGCAGGAAAATCCATTTCCTTTCTTTNAATGGGATCCCCTCCTGCACACCTCCAGCAAAGCTCCCACTTGGTGCCTTTGCAGCTGCACAGATCCACCAGCCCACCCCACCTGTGAGATTTCAAACCTTTTCCAAACTGNTTTGGAACACCTCACGTTCATTCTCTTGCCTTGGCCAAGGAGAGGAGGAAACCCCCTGAACAGGGCTGATTTCCAGAAAGTCACTCACTGTACTACACCTGAAGACAACAACCAGCTGCCCATCCCCACTGGAAGAAAAAGTCACTTAAAAAAAAAAAAAAACTTAGCTTTTCAGTCTCTTGTGCTCTTGTATCATGGCTCAAAGTAATGTTAAGCAAAAATGCAAATCATCTTTCCACCAAAAGGGTTTTTTCAGCACAAGAGCACAGCCTGAGCTCTGCATCTGTGCTGGCACAGAACCACCAACACACCAACCTGGGTCAGACTGTGCACTCCAGATAAATGCTCCCAAAACTGAAGCCAATCCTCTCTTGTCCATAACAGCAAGTCACACAGGCAACATTCCTCATTCCCATCTCTGTCTCCTGCACCTCTCAGCCAGATTCATTTCTGAGCAAAGAAATGCAGCCCCAGATTTCAGCCAGCTTGTTTATCTTCAGTTTGCTTTTCAGGAAAATAAAGGCAGTGACAAGGACCTTCAGAGAGTGATCCCCAGCCCCATTCACCCAACAAACACCCAGCTCACTCCTCTGCATTTCTTCTTTCACCACAGCTNCGTTTGCTGTGTGCAAAAGTATTCTGTTTCTGCTACTTTGTGTAAAGGGATTTTCAATAGAAGAGAAGTAACAACATCAGAAAATACTTCTAGCACGGAGGTTTCAGTCGGTAAACAGGTGTCTGGGAGATTATCTCACCAATTTAACCAAAGCTGCGAACACCACAGTGGTTCTGGGATGACTAAAATCCCCCTTTTTTCAAATAAAAGCCTTTTATCTGCCAAGCGACACTTCCTGCTCTAAAGGCCATTCTCCTCGGTGGTTGTCAACTGTGTATTAATCTAATTCATATAAGCCTTAGAAATAAATTCTTTCATGTGCACAATCTTTTGGGAAACTGATTCCCTGAGGCTTTAGAGAGCAATTGTTGCTTATCGCTGTGGAAATTTCCACTGAATTTAAAGCCTGGTAACAAGTTAAAAAAAGATACATCAAATTTTTCAGTGATTAACAACTTTCCCAGTCATTGTCATCCTCAAAGGATTTTCATCTGATCGGTAGGAAAACTGCTAAAAATGAAAATAAAAGGGAAGAGATCTGACCCAGTAAGGCAGTTTCTGTGTTCCCACTGCTGTCCAAAATAATGGCACTCACTTCTAACAGTCGCTTACAGGCAGCAGCAATATCAAACACCTTGGGCTTTATTTAAAGGACAAATGTGCTGCCAAAGACAAACACTGCTTAACTGCAAGTGGATAGTTAAACCCTCCCTACAGAGCTCTCCTAACAAAACCACTCTGTGTGTGGGAGAGGCAAGCTCTGCCAGAGCACTTACAGAAAAGCAGGTAATTGAAGTTTTTCTNCGTTCAAACTCCATGCCTGTGCAATAAAATCCCAGTTCTAAAAGCGCCATAAAGCAGGGAAGTTTTGTGATGCCGTGCTGTCTGTCATGGCACAGAAACAGCCCTGCCAGAGCAGCAGCTCTGTGCCTTGCTGCACACCCTGAGCCTGTGACAAACGGCACGGCAGACACGCTGAAAGCTCNGGTGACTGGGGTTTCAATCCTCCTCACAGCGTGCAGAGAGCAAAATAAGAGATGAAAAAGAGATATTTCAGTGGCTGTGAACAACCTGCATTGTGGAGCATGAGATTCAGCCCATACCCCCAACACCTGTGTCAGCAACACGCCCCCAACCTCCTTACCTGAGGATGAACTGATCCACGGTGGAGTTGTTGGCGATGGTCACGTACACGTTCACCACCTCGCCCTGNTTGACGGGCTTGGAGGGCAGCCACAGCACCACGTTGCTGTCCAGCCNCAGCTCTGCCAGCTGGGAGGCCTCCTGCCCGTGGTAGAGGCTGACAGAGCCGATCCTCTGCAGCTGGGACACGCCGTCATCCCCTCCATCCTTCCCGGGCCGGATGGCGTTTCCCTTCCGCGCGTCCTCGGCCGTGCACTCGCCCTTCTCATCCCCGTGCACCGTGTAGTAGAGCTCCACGGGGCTCCCTTCCAGCTGCTCCAGCTGCTTCCTGCGGCCCGTGGGCGCGCTGGGCGGGCTGAACCAGGCGGGCAGCAGCTCCAGCTGTGCCACGCAGAGCCCCAGGTCCCCCCGCAGGCGGCAGCTGCCGCGCACCTGGCGCGTCTCGCGGAAGGCGAAGACGCGCAGGCAGGGCAGCCGCTCNGCGGGGCCGCGCTCGTCCCAGTCCCTGCCCGCCACGTGGAACAGCACCTGCACCCGCGGCTTGCTCAGGTAGATCTTGCTGCTCAGGATGGAGGCCTGCAGCTTCCAGTTGTAGGTGAACTGGCTGGTGGAGCCGAAGGAGCTGGAGGTGGGCAGGAGGTCCTGCGGCACCGGCTGCTCCACGGAGAAGGGGCCGTAGCTGGCGTTCAGCACCGGAGGTCTCTTGGCTTTGTAGGGGAAGAAGGATTCCACCCTGGACTGCAGGCTGGAGTTCCTCATCAAGTCCTGGTTGGCCTCCTTGAGGAAGAAGGAAACGTCGGCGTTGAAGAGCCGATAGCTCACAGGGAGGTACGTCGGTAAGGAAGAAAATCGCTGATTGTTGTCCAGCACCCCTCGACACTCTGTCACTAATGAAAGAAAAGGAGAGTCAGACCAAGTCTGCTTATGGATTCAGAGCAACNCTTAGCACAACTTCAGTGGAGCCACCTGCTAAGTGAGGGACCAGCAAAAATTATTTATAGGGTAGCTACATGTTTAGATATATACAATTCTTTTCTGCATTACATTTTCAAAAGAAAATAAAATGCAGCATGTCAGAAAAGCCCAATGACCGACAGCCCCCAGGGCTGCAAATCACAGCCCTGCAGGATCAAAGGGAGCTTCTGCTCTAGGGGCAAAGAAACTGCATTTCTAAGGGCTCTCACACACACACAACCATTCCACTCTGTCACGTAACCTTGCTCTTGTATTGCTTTTCCTGGCACTACAGTCCATATCTCTGTGGTAAAATACTGACAGTACCTCAATTTCCTACATTCTGTACATGCAGATGGGCATCACAATCAGAAGTATTTCAACAAGTCCTAATACACAAGATGCANACAGAGAGGATCAGCACATGCTGGCCAATTTCAAGTTTCAGCTGAACATCAGATCCCTTTTGACCTACATGTTCTCCTGTTAAGAGTAACAAGACATTGCTNAAAGGCAAAATGTATTTTCTAAATTAGGGTAGAGAAAAGTGGAGAAGAGTTAAAATACATCTTAATTATGTCATACACTCACAACCCCTCTTCTTAACTCACTGAAGGGATGGGCTGTAGGTACAGAAGGTAAATGCATCTAGTGCNGGACTTCTTGAGTACTGAAAAAACAGAGCTTGCCCTCAGTTCCAGTGNTCTCAGGAAATCCCACCAGAACCAGGAGTTAAGGTTCTGTGTAGGTTCAGCTCTTTAAAGGATAAAGGTAACCAGAAGCACAGCAGAGAATGCACAGATTCACCTGGAGCTCAGGAACACCTGAGGATCCCCAAACACCCCACAGAGACCCTGTCCCACCACCTTCCTCACAAAGAGCTGCAGCCTGGGGATTTCTGCAAACCACATTTGCTGCCCTGGCATGTCTGGCTGCTAAGGTGCTAATTATGCAGTCAAATTTAATTAAATGTTTTCAAGTAATGAATAAAGAATCGATACCTGTCACGACGCCCCCCTGCAGTCCTGTGGAGTGTGCAGTGCAGAGTGCAGGGAAGGGAAAAGCTTTGCAAGGCAGGTGTGAGGTAATTAAGAAAAGAAGGAGACAAATGTAGAGGAGGGGGAAATCAGAACTCTCAAAGGACAGCAGCCATAAATTTGAAATAAGGAATTAAGATGTGTTCACTCATGTTTAATTCATGCACCACCACTGGTTGATAGGAACTGTTCTCAAAACTGAGCAAACTGCCATGACTGGACAGAANATTAAACAAAACAAAACAAGGTAAAAATAGGAAAAGAGGCAGTGAATAATCAGCACAACACCCTGAATTATCAGCAGAATCACATTTAAAACATAAAACATTGGTTTAGCTCACTGCTACAGCCCTGCAAGGCTCTGAGCCTTGGCACACATTTTAATTCTGCTCAAGATGTCACAAATGCCATCTCCTGAGCTGACTGATTTCCCTCACCTGTCAGGCTTCCACCCCAAAGTGCTCTAACACTTCTAAAAGGAACACAAAAGATCCATGGCCCTTTCANGGGAAGAGGAAAACCTACAGATTTCTTTGGTCCAGCAGCAGAACAAGAATTTGGATCCCAGATGCAGGAGGAGGTTCCTCTCCAAGCCCTTCACCCAGCCTGGCTGGGATCTGCTCAGCTCCCTGCAGAAAGCAACCACTGACAGCTGGCAATGTTTTTAAATTAAAACACAAGAACTTCTTGGTGGCCACTTTGGCTACTGAACCTGACCTGGTGACTGATGAGAATTTCTTCCTTAGCACCCTGCTGCTGAGGCAGGAGCCCTGTGGTTAAGGGAGCAGCACACAAGCCCTGGTGAAGGAAAGCCTGGACTGGTTTAATCACACTGATAAGAGCTTGCTGCAGTGTTTCCATGACCAGGGATACTCCAGCCACGGCCCCACTGCTCCTGGGGGAATCTCTGCCTTCANCAGAGCCACACAAATCAGAAATGAACTCAGCAGGCTGCAGAGACAAGTGAAGTCCTGTGATTTCAAAGGGCTGTTGGTCAGGATCTAAGGCTGAGACTCTGCAGCTGCTTTTGGGCAATTCCCAGGACTCTTGCTGCAGCACATTATCCTCAGACAGACAGTGGGCTCGTTTCTGCAGCACTTCATTTATCCTGGCTTAATCACATGCATGAGGCATGCAGGACTTGGCCCAATATTAAGAAAAACAGTCATGCAACTTCTGCCTTAACAAGCTGAACACAAACAGCAAAACCCATGTGGCCAGACTGACAGCAAAAAGAAAAAGAGGCTTCACTTTTTTTTTATTGCAGTCTGAAGATTTCCACCCACTTTCATACCATACATAATGGATTCCTATATTTCTATACTGAAGGCTGTACTTTAGACAATTTATTTAAGCACTTTAAGCCTTTTACTGATAAAACTGGTAGTTAAAATTGTCCATTTTATTTTTAGAATCCCAACACCATGCATCAGCAACTGCAGGCCATCACTTAAGGGATTTGTTCTATTCTCTTCATCTCTACCCAATAACTTTCACATCCTGGTATAATTAATTACCAACATTTCCAGAGAACATTTTTGTATGCTTGATCAGCTCAGTTTCAAAGTTCTTTAATTTATCAGAAAATCTATTTAANCAAGATGCCATGGGTTTTCCTGAGTTTCACATCACAAGTTATTCTTTTAAATAACCATTAAGTGGTGTTTACTTTATCTACCTGAAAAACTGATTTTTAAAATAGAAGCTCTGCATGGAAGAGGTTAACAACCATCAAACAAAACCAGTATTAGCCAAGAACAAAAGTGAAGGCTTACAAGTAATTACTACTTCTTTGTAACAGCCTGGTGACTTTTTAATCCTTCTTCTGGCATCATATGCCTCTGCAGCACTTCATCTGAACCCAAGCAGGCATCTGCTAAGCACATCACTGGCTCCAGTGTGGCAGAGCAGCTCAAATTCCTGCAGCCCAGTGAACTCATTGGATGGGGAACAGTGACTTCTGATCTGTGTTATTATTATTTCTTGGATTCCAGCATAAGAGGAATTTTCTTTCAGGGGATTTCACATGGAGCTGGAGCCCTGGGTGCTGGATTCACTGGAACAGTCATAAAAGCTTAATATCTTGGAGTTGTTCTTTTATGAGGTTGGTTTGAAGTGACTTTCTTTTGGGCAGGGAATTAAGGGTTTAGCTCGTGGGTGGGAGATTACTGGCCCATGGCCACGGATCTTCAGTGCCTGATGTTTGCTGAGCCACTGAGCCCTCAAGGCAACCATCTGCTGTGCCCTCAGCCAGAAACCTCTGAGCCAGAGAAGGCAGAGAGGGCCAGGAGACATCAGCCCATGCAAAGGAGTGATGAAGGAGCCTCCCCTGCACCTTGTCTGGCCCACCTTTCCTCCATTCCTGTAACTGAATGCTGCACTACATACTGATTTTAATTTTTGCTCTATTTCCATGCCCACCAGAGTTTTAAGAAACAAACCCCACCTGATATTACTCACAGCACCACCATCACCTGAAATCCTGCAAATGCTGTAAAAGATCATCCCTGTCCCTTCCATGGACACCATTCCCACCTGCACCCAGATGAGCAACATCCTCACACAAACCAACCCTCACAAAATCCCCATCCTTGAATTCTGACTCCATCTTCCACTACAAACCTGTGCTGCTCTTGCAGAGCAAATCACATATTACAGGAACTACAGATCAGGGAAACAGTGTAAGTAGAGAAGATTCACTTCAATCAGCACAGATGTTTCCTTCACCACAAAATGTCAACAGCTCTGTTTGCTGGTTCATTTTCCCTTAATTTTCTGTGCCAGCAACACATTCAGTCACATTTAGTGACTTCACAGTGTACAAAATCTTTGCAGCAATATTTTGCTCAGAACTGGAGCTCAGCAAATACATTCACTTAGACCTCAGAATGACCTCAGCTGTACTCTCATCCCTCCAAGTTCCCTTTTCTTAGCATCCAGAAAAATGAAATTTTGCTGATGGAAAGGCTGAGTGGAATCTTAAACCAAACAAGCTCAAATTCAGGATATGGAACAGATTTTGAACTGTGAGGTTGGTTAAATACTGCAGCAAAGGGAGCAATGGCTCATCCTTGTCTTCACACCCAGGCTGGATCCTCCCTGTAAGGCACATTTTCCTCAGCACAAGTTACAGGATAACTGCAACCTCACATTCCCCTCTGGTTTAAAAGCTCCAGCTGTGTGACCATTCCAAAACCAGCTGGATGGCAGGGCAGCTGCAGAGCCACAGTTTCTGTTCCTCATGTGTGCCCACCAGATCTTCCCCATTCTCTGAGGGGCCAGAGACACTCTTGGACCAACTGCACACAGGCAATGTCAAGTGTCAAATGCTTNTCATGACCAATTTGTGAAGCTGAAAAATACATCTGGCAAAGAAATCCACAGAGCAAATATTTGAGGGAAGCTGCAGCCTATTCTCAAATANTCTGTGAGCACCTGGTGAGGACAATGTCATCAAACAAAACTAAAGCTAACAAAATTCATTTTAGCAGTTCTTTTTTGAATCCAGAGTTCCCTAAAGTGAAAGCTGAAGCCCAAGGATAGGTTTGGACCTGCAGGGTTTGCACACTGACCTGGGATGGGATATTCCTGTTCACATATATGGGAGCACAGTCTGGTAACCAACCAGACATATTCTAAGCCCAGATATAGAAACAGTCCTATTTAGCCTAGATCAGAGTTCAATTAAACCATATTGCAATGATTGTTGGGAGATATTATACTCAGCTATTGTGAACAAAATTCCTATTTTATTTCAGTGGGAAAGATTAACTTCATTCATTCAGTATATTGCTAAATGAAAAACTGCATTTAATATTCTATTAAATAGACTCCTCTCTCATTTTGACAGTATATCCTTAATGAATTTATCCTTTGTATATGACCAGAGATGAAATCTTCACTGAAGTTCTAGAGACAATGCTGGATTTAGTACAGAAGTGAACACTGGCCCCATTGTTCTGCAGCAGAGGCAGAACAGTGGCATTTCAGAGCTGTCAGGAACATGACAAGCACCTCAAGCAAGGACTGAACAAAGGTACAGCAGGAGCCTCTGCACTCCTTGAAACACAAAAACAGGATGGTCACCAAAACTCAGTGATGGGAATTCAAGTGGATAAAGAATATTTCCAACAGAGCATGATTAGATGCTAGAGCTCATTGCAGGGAAGTCCCCCAGAATGAAAAGGGTGATCAGAATGCCAGAGCAGTGTCACTAACCACATGGAAAACTCCTTCTTTAGTTGCATCAACTAGAAGCCAGGATTAGACCTCTGCATCCTAAAGCCTTATCCAACATCTGTCAGGTTGTTCCATTTTCCTCAGGATTACCAACACAACAGACACGTGTACAAAGCACAAATAGCTGCTTGTGAGGCACAGCCCTTTCACCAACNGCAAAGAGAAGCTTTAAAGTCTAATTTGGAGACACAGAACTCCCAGAAAACAGCACATTAGAAATGAATTTCCAGTATTTTAGTAACAGCCTCCAATGTTTTTTGCAGTTCTGTACATCCCATCCTTTGGCTGCAAAATACCANGATATCCTTTTATTGCAGCTCTATCTTCTCTCTGACCCTCTATTCACAGAGCAGTGTTAGTCAAAGACTGCCTGACATTCAGGACTGAAATCTATAAATGGTTTTCTCAGACTGGTTGATGACCTTAAGAGTCTGTAAAACAACAGTGTACATGCAAAGGTCAGTGAAGATTTCCAGAATCCCTCCCCCTCCCAGGGCTGACATCCCCAATTGTCTCTGCTGCCATCTGACCTATTTAAGTGAGTTTGCTGTGTGGCATCAAAGATAAATACCTGGACCTCGAATTTCCACTAATGAAAGCTTTTGTTAGGAGAAAAGGGCTGGAAAACTTCTATACAGACACTGTTCAGGTTTTGTGCTGGCCAGAGGCTGCAAATGTCAGTGTCCTGTGAGCAGCACAGGGTGGGCAAAATGTCACAGGCTGCCTTTGCTGGCAGCCCTGCTCTCCACAAACTCCACAGGTTCTGCACCCACCCTTTGTGCCAGCACTGCAAGGACAAAGCAAGGAGCACTTCAACCATCCTGNCTGGGAGCTGCAGAGAGGAGGAGGNTGTGGGACACCAGAGTTTATTGCCAGCTCCATCAAAAACATATGGTAGCCACAGGAAACCTCTGCAGCCCAGATTCTGGGGGATGAAGTGAGAGAAGCCATCACTCAGGTTGATTGATTGGGGAGTCAAAACCACATCGAGTTCATCACACAACAGACCAAATAAAACACTGTCTGTCTGGGGGGTTTTCCTGCCCTTTGAAGCAGGCAAAAATAACCCAGTGGCACTCACAGAGTGAGGAAAAAGCAGATAATGTAGTCAGGATTTTCTACCTTAACCAGCAGCTTCTCAGAGCCCTGGACTGTTCATCTTCCAGCTGAAGGANCCTAATTTCCATGGCAGTAGAATTATGTGAAAAACACTTCTCTGCAGGGGATGGGGCAAATTTATCCTCACAGGATGGCTCACCAAAGNCTCTACAACATTTTAAAGTTTGGTCAGAGTGCCATATAATGACCAAAATACACAAATATCACAGTTAGCTGGTTTGGGGTTTTTTTAAAGTACTCAAATGTCATAAAAACGGGAACATGCAAGTTACAAACTTGAACAAGTTCTGGCCTTGGCAATGAATCAATTCCTTGTCCTGTGTCTCNTTCTCTGGTTTTTAACAGCTCTGTGCTTTCCTCTGCTGTTTGAGTCTGTCAGATGCTGATAGGCACTCACTCCTCTGTTTAGACACTGAATTGCTTTGCACAGCTCCTTGTTTAAAGAGAGATTAGGGTCCTAGAGCCTGAATGGGGCAATTTGCTCAGCACTCTTCACTGCCACAAAAACCATCAAGAACCAAGAGTACCCAAGAGCTCAGGCCTGAAGCAGATGAAGCTTTCAGCTGCAAAAGTGTAGGAGGACACAGAGGACTCAATAAATCAATTACAATGTTTTTCCCCTTACATCCAGAAAGAAAAAAAAAGGGAATATTTTTCCCTGTAAATAGGTACTAATTAAAAATAAAACCAGCCAGCAACACAACTTTATCTCTCATTGCCCCACACTGAGACTCCACTGGGCTCTGCATTCCACAGGTACAAGGGATATTAGTCAAAGAGCCAGGTACAACCTGGCAGTGAGCAATGAAAAAGGGATTTCTTACCATCAGATCTGAGCCAGGCTTTCCCTGGGGTCTGTAACAACTCTCAGCACACACCCTGATACCTTCCTGANTGGTAACTCACACCTCAGGGCTGGACTCTGCTGGGAACAAACCCTGTCAGAGCTCTCATCCCACATCACCAACAGCTGCAGTCATTTCCCACTGCTGGGCAGGGAATTTGGGCAGTGCAGCTCCTCTCAGAGCTGAGCACAGGCAGCAGCAGGGGCACTGTGTGTGCAGCAGGTGAAAGCACCAAGGCAAGGACGGTAAGAGGGTGTAAGAGCCTCGCTGCTGATGGATGGATCTTGGCAAGGCAAGGCAGCAAATGCTGCCAGGACCAGACTCCAGTCTGTCAGCTCCTCTGAGTGGGAACCAAGAGCCCCAACCTCCGCTGCCTGGCGTCTGCAGGAATCTGCACATTTGGTGCAAAACATCTAAATCGTGGAGAAAAAGAGACCCTGGAAACACTGACTTGGATCAGCATTAACTGGTAAATTCTCAGCTCAACATTTCACTCTCAGGAACTGGTATAAATCAATAAAGTTTCATGAAAGAGAAAAATCACAATGTGCTCTACCAGCCCCAAAAGTATTTTTAATTGCTTCTTGGACAAAAACAAAACAAAACAAAAAGTTTATTATTTATATGAAAATTTAATTTAAGAATAAAGCAGCCAATTATCCTTCTTTACTTTCTGCTCCTCTCCTCCGTGGAGGAATTTGGAACACTTACAGATGCAATGCACGCACATTTTTAATACCATGTATTAAGTAGTTGCTTGTATGCAAACTATGACTTAAACCGTGCCAGAATATCCCAATATCCTGCCTACAACCCTGCTAATCATCTCCATTTCAAAAATGCAGNGAGGATTTATGAGAAGATTAATGAGAAATGAGGCTGAGGGGGTGGGGGACAGCCCTGCCCGTTCGGGAAATGAACTCAGTGTCACCTTTAACCTCCCAGCAATTCTTTGTCACAGAGCACAAAGCAGCTCATCATTCCACAAGAGCAGCAGGACAGAAACCAAGCGGAAATTTATCTGGTTAAACACCTTCTTTCCCAGGGATTCATCAAAAGGGGTGGATGGAGCACTGTCTCTGTGCTCCCAGCACCTCCACAGGCTGTTTTTAAAGTGCCTTGGCTGCTGTAAGAGAGGGGCCCTGGGGTGAGCAGCTACTCCCCAGAGCCCAAATTGTGGCTCTCAGGTNTCCTGTTGTGACTCCAAAGCTCGGTGGGAGCAGCCCAGCTCTCCCTGGCAGCCTGGGTGCTGTTGGGGACCCCTGTAACTGAGGGGCAGGAGCAGGAGGGAAGGGGCTCCTCAAGCCCNAGCCCCCATTTCAGCCCTTCTGTCATCTCTTCTCCAGTTTACCTGCACCAGAAACAGGAGTGGGGCAAGAAATGAGAGAGCAGAGTGGCTGTGGTGCTGGCAGTGAGAAGGGGAAAGGCAAAGCTACAAAAGGAAGAATGAGATCCAGAAGAGGGAATCTTCTAGGGGAACACAAGCAGACTTGACAGAATGCCAAATCACAGGGAGAAAATGCAGAAGAATGATGAGCACGTGGTTTTAATTCTGGTTTGAAGGCAGAGAAGATGATTGAGAAGTCACAAAAAGTCTGCTTTATTTGCTTTAATGTCTTGCCATAGCCTGCCTAGGAAAGGCCAAACCAAAACATTCCTTCAGTGCCATAGGAAGCAGAAGNCAATGGGACCAAGTTCTTCTTTCCAAGATGAAGTTTATNCAGAAGGAGTACATTCCAAAGCCAAAAATAAAGGCCTGCCTAAGATGAAGATGTGAACCTGATCCAGTTTATGTTGAAAGCACAGCAACAGTCTGGTGCAACTTCAGGGAGGGCAGTAATGCCAGAGGCAAAGTTGGCCTGTGCAGCTCTGGAGGTACAACAGAGTAATTCTGTGTTTTCTGGAGTGGGTGGAAAGCAGAATCCCACCTTCCTGCTGCTCCTCAGTGTCCCTAAAGTCATTGGCAAAGACAAATGACAATGATGGATGCCAGTTTGTTGTGCTGAGCACCACAAAACTGCACAGAGCAAATGACTTGCACCATCTTTTGAAGAGGTTGAATGTGTCGTGCTCCTAAAGTGCTGCTGTGCTCAACAATCACTGAGAGCTCCCTGCAAATCAATGCAATAGAGCCCTGCTGTATATTTTGCAAGCACTATTTTTATCCCTTCCTAATATAACTTCCAAACCTTCCTCCTCCCCCANGTCCCTGCCACAGATCCCTAATTCACACAGCTAAAAACACACAGTGCCTCCTGCAATTTTTTCCAACATGTGCAGTCCCTAACATTAAATTTAATTTCTTCCTTTCTTTGAAACTCATCTTCATTCAGCCTGGCTCCTGAGGGAAATTAATGAGGGCTCACTGAATATGTTTACATAAGAGCTCCTCCAAATTTATGTTATTAAGCATTAGGAGTGTTTTTATCTGCCCTCTAAGGGAGGGATGTGTCTGGCCAGAGATGTCTCAATCCAATGTCTGCTGTCCACTCACACCCTGCTGGCTGTGCTGCAGCAGCTCTGCTGACAGAGCCTGGAGCAGCTGAATAAAAGCTGATTGCATCAGGAGTTCTGGGCTCCACTGGCACACCAGGCACACTCAGGGCTGAGGAGGCTGGNAGAGCCTGTCCCCATTGTCACCTGGCTGTGACCCTGCCCAGGGCCAGGCAGGAGCTGTGACACTGCTGTGGTGACACAAACACCCATCAGTGATCCACACTGAGCCAAGCTGGAGCNCAGCTGCTCCTTCCCAGGCAGGGATGAGCCTGTCTCAGGAAAGTCTCTCTGCTGCAGGAATTCCATCACTGAGGTGAATTTTAGCTCCTGGACTCCACCACCACATCCTGGTCTGTGATACTCAACACAGGTTTGGAGTTAGAAAAAAATGTTTCTGCTCATTCTTATCACAAAAAAAAAATAAAACAGGTCTTTGTGTAATGGCAGTATTGTGTATCACCACAAGGAAACGTGCTGCATGCACAAGCACAGGTAAAATGTGTTTGTGCACACACTCACA
>OAMK01000018.1:717952-733107 GCA_900205225.1 Saxicola maurus maurus
CAGCTCCTGAACTGACTCTGACTGCTCACACCATGTCAAGAGCTGGATTCCTTCTCCTGCTGTAACTTTCCTGGTGTCAGACATCTGGCTGCACTAAAGCCTGTGGTCTAGCACAGCTATGGGATGTAGACAATAGGATTTCAGCAATGATTAAAGATGCCTGTGGCTTCTGGGCAGCAGGAACAAAGGAAACTCTTCTGCAGGAAGAGGGGCTCGATAAAATTCAGGCTGTCTCCACTTCTGCACTTTTGTCTCCTTCATTAGCTAACAAAGCAATGACTCCAATTCATGAGAAGAAAAGGAAACTCTGACCATCCTGACCAGNTCCAGGGCCAATCCTGCAGTTCCTTTTGGCTCCATGTCTCCCCAGGTAACCCTTGCCAGCTAAGGCAGTGGTACAAGAGCCATTACATCACCCACACTCAAGAACCATAACTTTAATAGGGATCATTTTTCCTTCAATAGAGAAGTACAAAGCTAATGCCACCCTGAATTCCCAAAGTACTGCATTAACACTCTTGTCAGCTGTAGGGCTTTTGGACTGCTATATATTTATTTTTTTCCCTTTATAAGTCTATTTAAACCTGTCTGCATTTGAGTTTGCTAAAGCTGTTTAGCCAAGTATGAACTCCATTCATGGCCAGCTGTAATGAACGTCACAGGCTGGAGCCCAGGCAGGCAGTTGTGCCTGTTTGCTGGAGACTCATTCAAAAACCAAAGAGAACAAGAGCAGTTTTAGAGATGCTGTAAATNCTGAGCTGCTTGCTCTGAAAACTAATGCAGAGTCTTGTTCTCTGTGCAGACAATGTGAGGGGGTGTGGGAGGGAAGCCTTGTTTACACCAGGCTCCTCTGAGCTAACTTACATGGGATNTGTTACTTTAAAGGCAGCATCCTGCATGGATTTAGAGGACAGACAGCAGCATCCTCTACCCTTGCAGGATGCAGAGCAGACTATGGAGAGCTCCTGCCCTCTGGGCTGTGTGCTAAAGACCAGAACACATCTCTTCTTGGTATAAATGCAAAGGGAGGACCTACAATATGGAGAAATCTTCAAAGGCCAGTCAGGTTTCCAGTCCAACAACCCTGCCAAGTGTTCCTTTAATCCTTTATTTACCAGTAAATCTGCCTCTCTGTTCAGCAGGCTTTTACTGGGATTGGGTTTCAGCCTGAAACCCAAAAGCTGTAAGCATATGCTCTGTAGCCCTAATGAGAAACTCAATCTATTAATGAGCAGACCTTCTCCACAGGACCAGGTCTTGGCAACATGAGTCAGTTCCTGAACTTTCACCTCCTGCTTGGCAGCAGCCCAGACTAACTCCACATCTCTCAGCTGGCTTACATTATCAGCTCATTATTAACATACATCAGGGCCAGATCTCTTTTACATGCACCCAGCAAACAGGAAACTACACAAGGGGAGGGCTCCTCATTTTTGTCTGACTCTGGAGCTCATAAAAATGACTAATTAGAACCAGCTCTAGCAGAGGCACTCTGCAGATCACACATTCCCTCTGAACCTCAGTCCTGACCTGGGATAAACACCCTGGAATGCCATGGCAGCCCTTTCTGCAACAATCAGCCACAGAGCCCTGCAGCTCCTTGCCCCAAAGCTCTGTGAGGCAAGGCAGAGGTGTGCTGCTCTCCTGGCTGGGGAGTCAGGAGACCAGAACTGGGATGGAATAAACAACGTGTCCAGCACCCCCCAAAGCCACAGAGCAGAACTCCTGCAGCAGGAGAGCTGTGGGGACCCTGTGCAGCCCATTTCAAAGGCACTGCTGTGTACCTTGGGTCTGCATGCTGGGCTCCCAGAGCTGCTCTGAAGGGCTTGGAGCCCCCAGCTCTGTGCACAGCACTTTGGGAAAGCTGCCCAGGGCATCTCNCATGGAGCACAGGATTCTCTGGCACAGTGAGCACTGTCCTCAATGGCACACCACTCTTTGTCATGCCTTGTCTCACTTTATTTCCCTCCTTACATGATCAGTATTTACTTTTGCCCTCCAGTCCCCTCTCCTCAGCTGTCACCCTTCAGCTCAGAAAACTCAGCAAACAAACCAACAAACAAAATTCCTCTTCCTCCAGATGCCTGGTTCAGACCCANTCCAGCCAGAGAGCAAACTGAAGCTGCACCAGCCTGATAATTGCTCCCATCTCATCTGAGCACAGATGCCAGCACAGCCAGTGCCACTNCAGAGAACACAGATGGAGACACACTCCAGGAGCAAGGAAGGTCAGCAGAGGCTGCTCAGGTCAGACAGGTGCCTGTTAGTGATGTGGATCAAAGCAAAGCTGGCACACAGCATTCTGTACCTGCACTACATCCTCCTGATGAGGCAGAAAATTCACACCCACTCTGAAACAGCCTTTCAAGCAAACCAGACTTAACACGAATCAATACAAAATCTGGCAAAATCTCAGAGCCTACACAAGCCCCTCATTTTCTTTGGCTGCTCAAAAGGTAGCAATTTATATTCCTTTTCTAAAAAAAAAATTAGCTGTGGTTAGAATTACTTTTCAGAGCTGATCTCATTTCATAACTCGCCTCCTATTCAGACAGAATTTATGCACAGATGCTCGGAGCCAAAAATCTGTTCCCATTTAATCCTCAGAACAGGTAAAGAGCAAATCTACTGCAGCCAGGTTGTGCCTTGCTGCTCCAGCCTCCCCTAACACAGCAGCAGGCTCCAGGAACTCACAGCTGCCAAAATCCTGCTGCTCCAAGGGGCTTTTGTCAGCTCTGCTCCTCTCAGAGTCCCCACTCTGATATCTAGAGGGGAACTAATACCAAATATTCACACAGGACTAAGATCTTTCAAATGCAAAAGAGCTGGAATAATTTTTTAACTATTCTAAATGCACTGTCTTCCCCAAAACTGCAGGTCAGAAACCTGCAGAGATCAAGAGCTGAGGGATCCTTTGTGGAAGAAGTGGTGATAAGAAAAACCAGAGTGTTTCAGATCAACTGGTCAAGAACAAGCCATACAACTCCTCACTGTAATTATGCCAAGATGATAAAACTCTGAATTCAGATGGAAGTTTGTTATCCAAAATAAGGTAATCCCACAAGAGAGGCACCACATCTGTAATTCTCCTAGGGATGCTGAGTGACCTTNGGCCACTCATTTCTAAGTAGGCAGAAGCTGAAGTAAAATAACTAAAAGTTCTTTTGCAGAAAGAAATGCCTGGGGCTTTAACAAGAGCTCAAAAAATGGCTTGGGGGGGTCTTTGAAAGGGTGATGATGTAATGGAGAGTGATATTATTCAAATTATAAAACTAAAATATATTAAGGTATATCAACATATTAATGGTTGACTCAACCAATGGGAAATGTATATTTAAACATATTTTTATTATTTGTTCACACAGTTGCNCATGGTAAGAGATGTCAGCAATAATACAGGTGGTGGAAGAGGAGACAAAGATTTATTAGATATTTGATATCAGTCTAATTGTGAGGAGGTGAGAAATTTCATTCTCAATAATATTTACAGAAGGCAAAGAAAGTCCAACTCATCTTAAAAACAAGGGCATGCTAGCAACTCAGTCACAGTCCCAAAAATGGACTCATTCCTTCTGGCTTTCTTGCTGCTGGGACTGACTGAAAACCTGGGCAAGATAAATTAAAATTTCCAATATATAAAGCTACATGTTCTTATCATAAAAACCAATCTGGATTCCAGCAGCAATTCAAATGTTTTCCCCAAGTATGCAGATGTCAGTCCTGCCCCCTTGGTAGAGCCCCACAGCTGAGAACTGAACCAGCCTCAAACTGAAATACCTGCCCAGGCAGCCTGATCTGTGATGCTCAGGTCCCTCAGGTCTCAGCAAAATTAGCCCCATTAAGAAACAAAGCACAGTCTGGTGCCTACATATGGATTTAGCAATTCCACTTGATGTCAGCCAATTAGAAAACACTGGCTCTTTTCCTTTCCCAAATGCTTTTAAATTAAAGGAGAGGAAAAAAAAAATCAAAACATGTAGCAAAGGCTGAACAAAGATTGGTACTTGATAGAATTTGCATGTAAATCCTCCAAGATTCGATTTTAAGTAGAAGCAAACCAGCAAAATATTTACTGCTCAGCATTTCACACCCACAGCAACCTTACCCTGCATTCCAAGGCTTTAGAGGCACTCACAGGACTGGTGATGGTTTGCAGTGTCAAAGCTGTGAGCACTGCTGAATAAACTGCCCAGGAGGATTGTTAAAATNATTGCTGTTAAAACTCAAGGTGAGTCCTGTTCTCCCCTCTGCCCATCCCACAAACCCACCCAGGCTGCTCCCATCTGCTCCTGGAAGATGAATTAAAGAGCAATGTTTTCTGTTTTCAGCCTGAGCCATGCCCAGCAGAGCTGGTCCATCTTCCCTGGCCATCCCATCCCTCTGGAGCACAGCAAAGCCCTGTGGATGCTGCCCCAGCTCGTGTCTGTGCTCAGAACAGACCCTGGCAAACCTCTCTGCTGGAGATATTTCAATCTGATGTGGGCTAGAAATATTTCCTAGGAGTTTTAGCTTCATTTCCTTGCAGAGAAACACCTCTCCCTGGTTTTCCTCAAGCTTGTAGACTTGAATTACCATATCTCCTTAAGCAGCAAAAAGCAATAACTGCACCAGATCCAGGAAATATTAGTGGNATTATTAATGTAAATAAAGGATTTTTCATAGCATTTTTGAAGTTATTACAACAAGAGCATAAATAAACCCCACTGATGGAATATTAGTATTTTATGCTGGTGGGAATCAATGATATGATACAGTCAGGGAATTTCCTGGCCACATTTCATTCCCATAACTGCCAAANAACCACATGAACAACTCTGTCCTGTGAAATCTCCTTCTGTTTTGCATTTTCCATTCATTTCCTTCCAGCCTCACCACTGTCCCCAACCCAAAAAGCTTCAACTGAACCGTAACAAGCCTCATAACAAAGCACCTCAAAAATTAAAGNCAAATGTCCTTTTGGCTTTTTTTTCTCATTAGAAATGCTGCCAGTTGAAACAAATCTTGAAAGGTGAGCATGGGCTAATNGGCACAGAAGGAAGACAGAGGTTGGCACACCCAGATTCAAGATTTTTCACTAAAATACTAAATCCTGGTGGTTTTCAGCCTCATTGAAGAAGTAACTACTTGCACTCAGGATCACATTCCTCATACAAAGCAGGATGAAACCTGAATGGATGACAGGGAGCAAAGAAGAATTTTCTGCTGTCAGGAGATAACCATGCTGCCCATCCCAGCACCACTGCAGGGAGGGATCTGAGCCCATTCCTTCAGCCCCTCAGAACAGCCTTCCCAGCTGAAAAACAGCCATTCTCTGCAGGAAATCATGGGATTGAAACCTTTCACCCACTTATCTTTCCTTCTAAACCCACTCAAGTCCAATATTTTACATAGAAAATCCTCATTTCCACCTCCCAGAATTCCCTTGCACCTACCATGAAAGCATCCTGAAACACTTGGGGGAGCAAAGCAAAACAGTTGATAAAAAACCTGATTAAATCAGGATGTTTCCATGGCAGGTTTGGATTTCTCCAGGTTTTTGTAACTGAAGATATGANAGGGATTACTGGGTGTCTCAGACCTTACCAAACCTGATACTCAAAAGCAAAGGAAAAGGAGTCAAGAAGCAAAATTGCTTCAGGAAAAATGAAACAACACCCTGAGTGCAGAGAAGGAACTTGCAGCACATCTCTCCTTTTTCAGTGTGAGGCTGATAAAGGCACTCTGCTAATAGATAAAATTTATTTATTTACTTTACAGTATTTCTACTGAAAGTGCTGAGAAATAGGTGTTATTTCCTTCCAATAATTCCTATAAATAATGAGAAATCCCAGGCAGCCTCAACTCTAGATGGCGTTGGCAGCTCCTCTTAGAATCCATGAACTTGCTCCAAGGTATCAAACTTGGAGACTGAGCCTGATGTGGTCTCAGTGCAGGCAGAGAGAACATTCCTACTGAACTGATCAGAACTGGAGAACTCTGCCATTATATCCACAAAGAACTGAACATCTATCAACTATGAGAAACTATTTCCCTATTTCTGCAGAGAATAATGATNCCACATGAGCTGTGACAGCAGCTCACAGGTTAAATGGCACCATCTCCCTGCCCTGATAACACAGTTTGGGAGAACTGCAAATTCCTCAAGCAGTGCATTCCACATTTCATTCTGAGCTGATTCACCCAAAGAGGATTCCCCANAAACACACTTAACCCACTCAGCAGCCTGAGTCAGTTCTCACCTGCACTTCCAGCAAGGTGATGCTGTTTAGGGGGTGCAGCTGTGGATCTCATCTTTGGGAGGGTCACAACCTCCACAGCTCTGCTCTGAGCAGGAATCCTTTGATTTCCTCAAAGCACCTTGAGTTTCCCACCATTCCTCAGACATCAGACACTTCACAAATGGATATGAGAACCAAAATGTAAATATTCTCCCACTCTGGCCATGGCAGTGANTGTTTTGAATTTATTGCTGCTCTGCTGCCACAATTCACTGTGCAGAGCCACAGGTGACAAGCAGCTCCTACCCCAGCAGGACTGGCACACACACTTTGGGTGTTCCCAGGGCTGGTGGCCTCATCACCTCCCAAACTACAGCTGTAACTTCCAGAAGGGAGAGAGAAATCCCACCCAGGTGATACCTGGCCACTCAGGTGAGTATGGCCAAGACCTGGTGACCTTTTCTTTCTGACTGGAGTTCTCAGCACTGCAGTGCCTTTGATGCAACATTAAAATGCTGCTTAAGTCTGTTCTTGTGACAAGTCTTTATTTCAAATGATTGTTTATGAAATTTAATAGCAGCAGTTCATTCCTGGGTGATGGTGTCTGACACAGAACACTTAAAGTGAAATGTGAGTGGCATTTTTGTATGGCTCCTGTACTGAATGTGATCACAGCCCCAGTTAATTAAAGTACAGATGAGCTGTCATTAGGTCTGTATGAGTTAATTTGCCTTCTCAGGGGCCAAAATTAAAGCTACAACACATCTAGAGGGCAGACTTTAGGCTGAACTTGCATTACCACACTTGGAATCTGGGAGCACCCAGAGGCAGCAATTCTGAGACCCAACCTACAGGGCTCTAGAAATGTGGTCATTTCTTCCCTTTTTAGCTTGTGAAAATCTGGCCCCTGGGGTGTCTGTAGAGTAAACTCCTCATTTTGCAGCTGGAAGTTGATGTCAGTAGTTTTCCCACAAACTGAACAAGCAACAAGCCAGAAGTCTCCTTGACATCAATAAAGAATAAAGAACCTGAAAGGTTTTTTAACCTTTTTGTTACTAGCCTTACTTAAGTTTTCTGTATCACTATTCATTTACTGGTTTACACAAAGTGAGCTCAAAAATACCATAAATTCTTTGCCCAAAACCTAACATCCAAGCCTGAAACTTTTTTCCTTGGAAACAGCTTGGTTATTCAAGTCTGGTAAAAAATTTGCATTTCTTGTTCCTAACCTAGAAGAGAAGCATAAAACCATCTACATGAGAAAAAGCTGAGGGGAAAAAAAGCTCTACAGTAGCAATAAACAGATCCCAACCTATTGCAAAGTATGAAAAACTGGCTGCAACAGAATGTGCCTGTAAAATGGTCATGTTGTTATGCAGACTCANTAGCTCATTTAAAAATAGTGCCCAACCCTTCCCTCCTCTAGATTTTTTGTATTTCTGCAAATAGGAATCTCTCAAATTATATTAATGAGAAAAAAAAATCACTAAATCACTACTGCAACAAGCTCAGGACTTGGGCAAATATTGGGATCTCAGAGCACTTACAGACATGAAGACAGTTAACTGCTGAACACAATATTTATGGCAGTTAATTGATTNTAAGCTACTTTAAAAAACAAAGCTCAGATCGAACTTTCTGTCCTTTATGAAGCACATTTTCCCTTCAGTGAGATGCTCAAGAGGCTGACTGNGAGCTGCACAATGTCACCTGTTTGCTGCTATTTCCCTGCAAGTTTGACACATCCACCCTCCCCTAAATCCACTTGGCTCCATTCATTCATTTACTTTAGTTTTGCCTTTAAGCATATCTCTGGATGTCTGAAAAGAAAGAGATAAAGCAATTACTTGATTTCATCCTTGGGATTTCAGCTCTCAGCCTCTGCATGGTGCCTCTTTAGTGCTTGATGAGTGTCTAAACTCTCCCCAGATTAAAGAGGGTTGTCTTCTTTCCCTGTGCATTATACACATGAAAAAGGAAAATCAAAGGGGGCCAAATTTCTGTGGGTGGAAACCCAAATGGTTTCTTCCTGCTCTGGAGAGNCTGTGCCAGTTCACACACAAAGATCCACCTCAAACTATTTTTTCAAGCAGGCACATACATTTAAACATGCTCTAAACCCTTAGCTATGATTTTAGAATGGATTCCAAATTGTAAATATGGTCACCCTGAGGCAGGTTCTAGAATGAGCTCCCCAGGATGGTTTGAATCCTGCCCCAGAGATCACAAACTGCAAGGAGAGGAATGGTTTGATCAATACACAAAGTAGGGCTGAGCACAGAAAAATAATTAGAGAAAGCTACTGTTGTAGTTCTTGGGTTTATTTCTGTCTGGAAGTCCTTGAATAATGATCCCAAACACAGCACCAGTGATTGCTGCTTCCCAGTGATTAATCAGCTGCAAACTCNTCCTCTTTTCTCTTCCTCACCATCTCCCTGAGAGCAGAGGGGGCAGCTGAGCAGTGCCTTTTGGAAATGCAGCATTTTGTTCAGCTGCTCCCTATGAAGCCCACATGGGGGCCATACATTTCAGACTTGAGCCTCTCTTTCTCAGCCAAAATCCTTAATCTGTGAATTATTTGTACAAATGGGAATTAGAAAGAATTTGCCCTCTTCTCCCCTGATCCCTTCAGAGCCTGGGTTTTTAAGGCAGCTTTCAGCAGCCCTTCTTTTCTGCTCAGTAAAATGGGTGTGACAAAAGCACAAAACTGAGGTGTGGGAGGGAACCCCACAGATAAGAACTCCCCTGGATAAATTCCAGCCTCAGAGAGATCAGAGCTGACCCCTCCAGCTATTTGCAGACCTCTCTCCATCAGAGGACTGTGGCTTAAGTCCTTCTGTGAAATACTGAAGTCCTCAAACTTCCAGGGCCCAAAGGACTCCCTAATTTATACTCCTTATTTAGCAGTAAATTCAGAAGTTTTTTCCTTTTCTCTGACTTGTAAGTACTCAGTTATCACTGACATTTTAACTTGGCAACAAGGAACCAAATATCTCTACATATGTATGGNAAGAGTAAGCAATAATCTACTTTGTGATAATATTCTGCCACATCAAAGTTTGCTTTTCCCATATTTTCAGTTTTTGCTGTGAATAATTTCACCTCTCTTCCAGAAAGCCCACAAATGAAACAAATGAGATCATACAAAAGATGGTTGATCTAAGTGATAGAAATGCAGCAACTAAATATGAACNTATGATAAAATGCAGAAATGCTAAGTCTCCCATTTTACTTAAGGACTTGAAATGAACTTACACTGCTTTTTTCAATGGANAATCTCCTTTTATCAACTAGGAAGAATCTTGCTGCTGGTACTGCACAGTGCAAACTTTCATTACAGAAGCTGGGGAGAGTTTTAACATCTCTCCTACTCAGAAACTGCTTCAGCTCCTACTTCCAAAGTAGGGAGAAATGTCACTGCTGGGAGCCCTGATTTTCTGAATGGCTGTTCAACTCAANCTCTGAAATCCTGATCTGCAAAACAGCCTCAGACAGAGTCAGACCTGTCAGAGCCCAGCCCTGCTGTGATTCTCCAGGTACAGCACCAAGATAAGAGACCCAAACATTATCCTAACCCCACATCTCTGCCATTTACTGCTCTGCTCACTGCTGAACCACACTTTGAACACCAAGCACAAAGGGAACACCAAACAGCAAGAAATGCAGGCCTGGACCTTATGAAGGAAAAGACAGGATATAGATTTCAAGGAGGAGAGCTGTAAGAGAAGTCTGAGACTCATTTCCAGCTCCACAGTGCAAGGTTACCTGATGTTTGCCATTCCTGACAATAATCTTGCAGTTAACATGTTCCAGCTGGGAAGCAGAACTAGCATGATGTTAAAAAAAACTCAGCCTTTGATGCCCTGATGAAACAAACTTTGGGTTTTTTCCTGGATTTGGAAACCACCTCTGCAGAGCACTGTAATCAGTCAGCTCCTCTGGCCATTCCCAGCTGGGACAGAATTATGTGGCCACAGAGTAACTCTGCTCTTTATGTCTGGAAACANAAAACCAATAAAGGTGTAATCTTTGGCTTAAAAATATGAAAAACCAAGGGGTTTAAACTGTATTCCTAAAATAATAGCTGGTGTTCCAGATCAGCAGCTCTGGCATTAAACTATTCCATGGGGGAGAAAAATAATTGACTTTATAACCCCCATATTAACTGCCTCAAAAATATTCAGAGGATTTTTATACTGTAACTTGAAAGGCACTTCTCAGCTCGCTCCTCATATCCCTGAAACTGTGACAAAAACCTGCAAAACTGCCATCAGCTGTTGGCACAGTTTTGTTTTCTGTAAAGACCCACATAAAAATTGATAGCAAACCTCAGTGCTTCCCTCCCTTCCTGACATAACTTGACCAGAGAATTCAAAGGGGTCAGACCACACAGGGGCAAGAATCNCGTTTGATCCTGGTTTCCAGAAGTCAATGGAGTCATACCACAGATGGCCCCTAAATCTCCTGTGACCTGGAGGACTGATCAAATGCACTGCTTGGAGCACACTGGGGCTTTTCTCACCACAATATTTTAATCTTGAACGTGCTTGGTTTCAGAGCTCCCTCCTGGGGCTGCATTATCACTTCTTGTATCAGGTGAACAGAAACAAGGCTTGCCCAAAGTTGTACAGCCTGTGGTGGCAGAGCAGGAAATTATCTACATCTCCTAATTCTGCATTTACAAATGGAACAGCAGCAGAGCAAGANACAATGGTTTTCTTACAGCAGTCAATCCTTAATCACAAAAATTGCTCAGGAGCACCACACAGAACTATCAACAGATTGTGATCACAAGTCTAGAGACACTCAACAGCACAGAATTCTTGTGTTCTTAACACAGCATAGGAACTCCCCCCAGCCTTCATTTCACACAATCTTAGCAAAAACTGCTCCCAGCTCTAGTTTAAAATCTCAGATTCTGGTTTTTTGATACTCATTTTAGGACTAAGTGAATGTAAAGTCATATTAAGGAGGTAAAAATGTTATTCTGTGTCATGAAACTCAGCCAAAACNAGAATTAAACTAAGAAAAAACAGAAACTGAATGTCACAAACTCAAAGCCACAAACTCAGATCAGATGCTTTTATACCTTAAGGGCAGTCCAAGCTGGAAATCTGTGATGAAACTCAAAACCAGGGAAAGCCCTTTGTGCTGTTTCCAACACAGCCAAGAGAAGAAACAGCCACAGAAACTATTGTGCATTTTAAATAGAAGAATATCATGGTTCTGGAACTGTATCAGCATCCAAACCTTCAGAAAGGACAGTGCATGGGAAAGCTGCTAAACAGAAGATAAAATGAAAACAAAAAAGACAGAACAGGAGAAACAGAAAATCTCATAAAAGGNGATAAATTCAGCTACAGATCAGAATTATTTTGTCTTCCCCTCCCGGTTTTAGGCATAAAGGCAGGTCCAGCAGCTTTCAGTGGGAACTAGGTGATTATCTCTGCTAGTCCCTTTGGAAAATTCCACCCCCAGAAATTCCACCCCCATCTTCTCTATAGACTTATCTACACCAAAGATTTTTCCTCCTTCTGTGTCTGCACAGACAGCACATAATCCTGAACTGCCCTCACCCCATCTTCTACTTCACTGAAAGCAGACCCANAAAAAGCACTCAGTTTAGTTATCCCTTTTTTAAATCCACATCTTTGCTCCCTGCACTGGGCAATGGGAAACAGATTCAGCCAGCCTTAAAACACTATCTCAGCAACAAAGCATGCAATGTGCTCCATCTCATCCCTCCACTCCAACTGAGCTTGCAGCAGTGGGTGGTTTTCAAACCCAGCATTTGATCAAAATGAAAAACCGGGCATTCCTTTCAGCCCATGACAGGCAGGCTGATATAAATCACAGCCCTCCCAGCAAGGGTTCTTCCACACACAATGAGCTGTGGCAGTGCCTCAAAGCTCAGCCCCGGCCATTGTAAGAGAAAGTTTCAGGTTTTTAAAGCAGGTCTGGGTTTTTTACAACAGTGCTAAAACCAAGAGAGGGGGAGAATTGATGGTGTGGTTGTTTGAGGGGTGAAGGAGGTGTTTCCCCTTCAGAAGTTGTATTTGCAGTGGGCAGGTTTGTGCCAGTGCCTCCTTTTAACTTTCTGTATTTCAGCAGCATTGAAATCTCTGAGCTGGGGCAGCCTCAGAGCATTTTACACTCACACACATTCACACATCCCACAAGTCATGGTCCATTCACTGTCCCCTCATTGTTTTATCAGGGAAAGAATCTCCTCCTCAGCCAGAGCTCAGGAGAAAAGCTCTGGGATGTGCTCAAGGAAAGGATGGCATCAGCCATCCTCTGGCTCTCACTTAGGAACACAAACAGTGGAGGGGAGCACAGAGCAGCAGCTATTGAACTCAAGTGTGTGCACAACACTGCAGAGTGTGATCAAAGCACAGCTGATGCCATCCCCAGCACTGCTGCTCCTCCAGCTAACCCAGTCACCTTTCAGAAACGCCCTCCAGCCTCGACAGCTTTAAGCCCTGACTTCAAAAGACCAGCTTATCCTTTAGGGCTGAGCTGAGTGACAGGTGGGGGTCAGGAAGGAGCCCCTGCCCTCCCTGCAGCCCGGGGTGTAGGGTTGCACAATCGGCCACATTCCATCTGAACGGGGCCACCTCCGGAGCTGGGGCACCTCTGGGCAGCAAGAGCTGGGTTCACATGAAGCTGTGCCACAGGGATGAGAGCAACCTGAATTTACCTGCTCTTAGAGACCTGCTCACCTGCCAGGTGGAGGTGCCAGGGAGGGNTGGGCACACCAGCCAGTCCCTGTCAAACCTTCAGGGAGGACAAGAAGTGTTCACAGGGTGCCTATCCCAAAAATCTGCTGTGCTGCACAACTCGGAGCAGTGCCAAAAGCTCCATGAATACAGCATGTTAAGAGAGCAAAGAAGAAAAGGATGAGAGCTGAAAGTGCTCTGAGGGAAGAGGAGTTCCACGTAGAGAGGTTTGAGAGGCATCCACGTGCAAACACTCACAGGTTTGCCCATGGGGTTTGTGAATCTGTGATCAAAAGCTCAGGAACCACTGCAAGGTGTGTCCCACCAGAGACTCAAACTGTATTTTTCATCTATTCTCTCATCCTATAAAAGGGAATATTAGGGCAGGGCAGCTGTTGGAAACTTCCACACACCAAGCTGCTCATCCACACTGAGTTTTTTTAAAATTCTTTTCTACTAATGAAACCTTTTTCTTCCCCAAAAATTGTGTAACTCAACGTGAACTTTGCTACCCAAGCAGGATTCACAGATTCCAGCAGCACAGCAATTGTTTCTCTCAGCTGTGAGCACACTCCCTCTGCCTCACCAGGTCTGCTGATGGCACCACTCTTCAAGTAACACATTCTCATGCAGTGTAAGAACATGAGAGATGCAACAGCCAGGCAAATGAAGCTATTAATTACCTAATGAATGTCAAGTGCTGTTTCTCTGAGAGATGAGATTCTGCTGTAAAATCACATTTTCTGCCTCAAAAATATAAAAATCTAGAGGAAAACAAGCAAAGTTATTTACTCTAAATCCGGATTATGGGTGGGAAGAGCAAATCAGAATGATAGGGAGACCAGTTAGTCTGTCTTTAGAAAGAGGTGCACACAAAGCTGCCTCTGAAAGCTTTTCCTGGTTCCAGACAAGAATTTGGATTGCTGTGGCACACTACCACCCAAAGCAGGCCACTGCTTTAAACTCAGCAGTCAGTTCAGCAGTGCCAGAGCTTTCCAGTCACTGAACTTCAGCTGTGTGTCCATTCTGTGAGTGGTAGCTAAGGCAGGAACATAACACAAGTCTCAGAGCAGTGAGCTCTCAGTCCTGCAGCTGTGCTGGAGTTACTGAGGGACCCCAGAACATCACTCATGTGTCACTGCACATCACCACTCGTGTCTAAGAGCTGAGCTCTCAGATATCACAGACCAGCATAATGAGGAGGAGAGCAGGAAAATAATANCACAGGCATATGATAAAATGTGCTGGTAATTTAAATTCTGTGACTGTCAGCAATTTAAAACTTACACAACAAATACACCAGGCTCCCTGAAAAGTCACCATAACAAAGTAAGAGAAAAGACAATACTCTTCTGTACTGAGATTTAACTACATTTCAAAATAATATCTCCTTCCTCCTATCATGTCAATACAATCTGGAGTGGGANCTGATGCTCAGACACAGCACCAGGCCTTCAGCTTATTTCCACTGCTAACTTTAAATAACAATGCATGAATGGCCAAAGTGGCTGGTTTATAGCATCCTCCCTTTCAGCCTCTCCCTTGTCTCAGTTCATTTCCCCGTGGCATGCTTTGTTCTTAAAGCAGCCTCAACCACCCAGACATCAAAATATTTAATCAACATTTCTCAGCCAGAAAATAATCCTGCTTTAGACCGCTTCAGTGGGAGACTCCGCAGTGGATTCAACATAAAAAAAGGGTCAGAATGCATTTCCGAGGGTGCTTTAGAAAAATCAATGCTGCCATGTTTTTAATGAAAATCAATAAGTGACATTAGATAACGAAACAAGCACGCAGCAGCGCTGCAGCCATTTGGACAGGAAGGGCTCAGCGAGGAGAGCGCGGGCTTTAAAACAGACCAAAAATTAAAAGTGGCGCTTTATTTATCNCCAAACCCGTTTCCTGTGAACAATGACTGAGGGTTACAGCTCTCCTTGCGCTCCCCAGCCCAGGCTGAGGTTCCCCTGCCAGGTCCCTTTGCGAGGCGCTGACCCGTGCAGCCACCGCCAGTGCTGTGACAAGCCGTGCCCAGCCCCGGGGGGACACCCGCAGCTCAAAGCTGAAGCTGTGAAACTCTCGGGAGTTTCCTGTCCCTTCTCGCAGTAATGAATTCCTTGGCTGCCGCGCTGAGATGCGATGAANGAGCGCGGGCTCTGCAGTAACAGCTGTGCTAATGCTGAGGAGCTGCACACAGAGAATGGGGTGAGGCTGTGCAAAC